>JASCZW010001097.1:0-186257 GCA_034211315.2 Aedes japonicus | reverse complement strand
AATAACTTTCTCAAATAGACGTATCTAACATTTGATACAGGAATTGAGAAAAATGAGATAAAAGTTCCAGATGCTTTCATTTAATCCTTAATTAACTTTACTTCCAGTTTTATTCGATCTGTTCATTCTGTCATAGTTGAATAATATTAAAAGAAGTAGAAATCCTGGTTTTCATTCACTTTCGCTCTATTTTTGAGATGATTAACACATACACCGGTTTACCTCCATACCACACACATACACCTTGTTAGATACGTCAGTGTGACATCTTGCTTGTAACATACACCGGTTAGATACGTCGGTATTTCAGAACGTTTAGCACTTGCGTCATGTCAGATACACCGGGTTTAATTTTTAAGCGCAGATACGTCAGGTTGCTGTGGGGTGTATCGGAACTATTTACATAACATTTGAAAAGATCAGATAGGTCGCATATGAAATTTGGCGAACATTACGGAATAATTTTGATAATGTTATTTGGCAATTGCAACTTCATTAAGGGTGTTATGATTGACAGGATAGAATGCAAAACTCGATTTGTTTACATTTGCGACATACGTCCTTTTGAAAAGTTATGCTTGAATTATTTGCATGTGAGGTACAGTCAGATGTCAGGTGAACTTAACAGCTTAATTTGCAAAACAATTACTTATAATTTAAGTTTGTTTTCACGACCGTAGATATTCCAATTCAACTGATATGATGTTTGTGCCCAATTCAATGTAAAATTCCGGTTAAATGAAACTAGAATATGTTTGTGTTTACCAATCTTTTTCTCAGTTTAGGTGCCTTATTGTACTTCAAAATTATTAGATACACTGTTTTATGTAAAAATTGATTGAGTGTGATTCCATTAAATCTGTAGTTGTAAAGATTTGAGCTGTTTTCCCCTTACAACGCCTCGTCAATTTAAAAGTATTAAAAACATTGGTAACGGAGATCTATTGATGAAGAACAAAATGCTGTCAATCGCAAAAAAAGTCTCCAAACCGGATTTGTCCTCCTACTTTTAAATTATTTCGTTAATGTATTTCCTTAAGAGCGTCCCTGATGGACATAAAATTATCATTCTCTATTAACATAATTATAAATGCACATCAAAATTTGTCTGGGAATGCATACATTCACGGCGAAAGGTGTGCTTGAGGATCTCCGTGAATTTATTCTAGGTGCAGGGACACTGTGGCATTAAAAGTAGTGAAATTGCAGACGAGCTTGCTAAACAAGGTTTGAATGCACAGATTAAAGAATGTATCGAAAATACGCAATTCACGCACATTTGCGTAGTACGCATGTATTTGTGATGGTTTTGATGTGTTCATCATAGCATGCTGTGTGTTTGACTGTCATCTTTTGTTTGTTTACTTGTTGGCTCGGTTTAAATTCTTCATTTTCAATATGTCACGCATTGAAAAAAAACAATAAAACGAAGGTTATATGCTCCGTGAAAAGGGTGTAATTATGCGACAATTGGCGAAGCGCTTTGGAATTCATTACGTGAGTATAAAATCCATCATAACCAAGCCTGGGGAGCACTGTTCCCCAGAACACCACACACTTTAGATGAATTGCCAGGAAAAGGCAGAAAATCCGGATCTTCCAACCCTAAATTGGATGAAAAAGTAGTAGTGCTAATTCGGAAGAATAAATCAAAGTCGATACGTGATTTGGCCAATAAAGCGAAAACCAACGTCGGAATGATTCAAAAACGAAACAACCAGAAGACCTGAAAAAAGTAGGTAATCGTCAAACAAAATGCAGAACAGAAGCAACGCGCAGCAACAAGAGCTTTGCAGCGACTGTATGCATGTATTTTGTCGGACGACGCGACCCAAGTCAAAGAGTACTCAAATACCCTTCCAGGTCCACAATATTACACTGCCGCCGTAGGGGATGATCTAAGCGATGAAGATAGGTCGATCCAAATGGAGAAATTTGGTCAAAAGTGCTTGTATGGTAAGCAATATGTTCCTGCGGTATGATGTCTACCATTTTTTACCCTACCGGAACAATCAATGCGGAAGTCTATCGATCTGTTCTCTGGAGAAGAGGTTGCTGCCTTTACATTAAAGCATAGTACCCCTCCACTGTTAATTTACTATTATTTTTTGCCGTATTTAGCGACATCTCTCAATTGTCTTACCGAAAAGGGTATATATTTCGTTGAGAAAGACACCAATCCGCTAAATAGCCCTCAGCTTCGGCCCATCGAACGCTATATGACGACTGTAAAGAGGGTCTTCAAAATGACTGGTAAAACAGCTGAGAATATGCAGGTGTTCAAAAAAAATTGGGTTATGGCGTCCAAAAAATATGACGAAATACTTGTCCGGAACTTGATGGAAAGTTTTTCGATCAAAAATTCGCAAATTATTGAAAGAATAATATAAATTTGTTTGAATAAAACATATATTTTTTCATATGATTACATATGAACGAAAAAGAGATGGATTAACTATTTTCGATACAATCCTTATTGGCCCAGAATCATTCTGCGATATATCATACTGTGCTATAAAAGTGAATCAAAATTTTTGGGAAGAACAAAGGGTGATGACCATCTGGCTGGTCACAACAAAGTGTGCTCAATCGAAAAGGTTCATAATTCAAAATGTCAAAATCATTAAAAAGCTCTTGAAGCTCAATAAGAGAGTTCGTTGTACCTATACTGGCCTAGTAATCAGGCAATTCCCAAGTAGATATAATTTGAAAACATTGGCCAGGTTTAAAATGATATCTGTCGTTTCTGTGACGATGTTGCGGGTTTAAAATTAAAAAAAAAAACAATAGAAGAAGTCATTGTAGACGCTACCATGAGGATTTTTTTGTCGACTTAACATAATATCAATTTCGGTAATATTCGTGTGTTTCTGGGATATTCGTTTCTGTTCATAAAAACTACCAGCTTCCAGTTTTTCACAAAATAATAAACTCAGGTGGCTCCTAAACATGCCCACTACCCTAGAAGCACACTTGTTGCTAGGCAATCGTTTCAACTTNGTTGGTTCGAGTACCACTGTACACATGCCCTTTTCGCTCAATTTTCCTAAAACATCTGCTATGTTTCCAAGCCTGCCGCACACTAGCGGAACTATCAAAACTTTCTCTTCATATCTTTAATTCTAGCCAAAAACATTGTTGTTCACTCTTGGTGCCTCATGGTGATGAGCGAACATCTCCTTCTACATCATAATCGTTACTCCTCGCACGGAGAATATATAACATAACAATTAATGTATAACTTATTTAAGACAAAATAAAGTTACTGCAACCATTTTTAACAGTTCTATGCTGCTTGTGTAGATTCACCGCAATCGCCAAAGTTGAGCTTCCACTAAATAATCTAATCTAAAATCTAATCTAAATTTTAAGACATCTAAAACATTTTTGTCTTGCAACATTCGCGTCCTTTTTCAAAGTGAGAAAAATCCATTCAAATTATTCACATAATCAAATGATCATTAAAAAACGGTGTTTCTTCATACCAAAGATGGTCGGACAAATATCAAATATGAAACTGCAATACTGCACGATTTAAATTATTTTTCCTGGAACTTTTTGCCAACTTTCAAAAAAGGGTCATTCATTGTTTTATACACGTACACGCTTCTTGAATGGTGTAGTGATAGGTGTTAGTCTTTTTTAAGTGTTATGTAGATCATTCTTATCTATCCCTCAAGAAAACAATGTAGGCACCCTAAGATAGGACCATGTAGGCACTCTAAAACAAACCGTTCTGAAATAGATCTGGAACAATATAAAAGACCCTGATTCAAAAACTAAACACAAAATTTCAAATAAACAACTGATTACAGCTGAACGCCATCAAGTAAAAAAAAATGTAATGAAAAATCTTTTCCCTTCCTTCCAGGTTCTGTGCATCATAACCTATTATCGAGCAACGCACTGAGGCAGCCGACCGCGAGCGGCAACATGAACTTGAACTTCGCACCACGGCAGAACTAGACACTGAAATATCACACAAGATGCTGTGGTGAGAAAAGACGAAAAGCAAAAAGCAAACATTAAAAAAAAAGTGGTGGAAGCATGATATCCAACCCTGCATAGCCGAAGAAAACTTTAATTGAAGTGATCGTTGAAACACACTGCCAGACGAAAGGACGAGAGAAACGTCGGGGTGTGAAAGTGGTGGTGGGAAAATATAAACATTTTAAAGCGCTCTACGCAAATGTAAAATTTACGTCAATCGTTGGTATACAGAATTTTACCGGTGCGAAAAAAAGAGCGTCCACTGCGATTGCCAATCCCAAACAACACTGACTGCAACCGACGACGAACGTCGAGTCTTTGGCCTCACCAAGCCAACAAACAGCAGTGTGTGGAGAGCGGCAAAATCCACCTCACTAATACAAACAGACACAAACTTGACTTACACGCAGTCAGCAGGCCGTAATACAACAAACACAGAATGTAACAGAACCCGAGCGGGAGGCAGAAAGAATAGTGAAAACCCGAGTACGTCTTCGGCACTCGGTAAAATCCTTCGTGAGTAGCAGCAGCACGCGGAAGAACGACCCGACGACGGCCGTCTATGAAAATTTGCCAACATCCAGAGGACGCAGTCAGTTAGTCGGTGGTTGGCAAGGTATCGGTGCTGATTCATTGTGTCATTCATCAGAAGACTACCGCGCGACGAGCAAGTGTTTTCTCGAAAGCAGTGCTTGAACGAGAGAGAATTTGTATTTCCTGCGTGAAACGATTTTTATATGATAGAAATGCGGTTTAGGTAGACGAAATTAGGAAAAAATACTCGAGAAAACAGTGCCGTGAGAAAATTGCAACGACGCGTGCGATCAGTTTTAGTGAAACCGAAGCGGTTGAATGTTTGTCATTGGATACAAGGCGAGCGGTGAATTCAGTGAAGAAGCACCCCGAAAATCGGTCATATCATAAATTAACTGGTGGATTTCAGTGTCAAACAAGAGTGTGATTGAGTGACAAACGAAGCGACAATGAAACTTCGGTGCCAATTTCAGTAGCCACACCATGACTGCCATGAGGTGTGACAGTTGAAGCCAGAAGAATAGAGAAGCGAAACTTTCAGTTCAGTTGAAAAATTGTACACACAAAAATGACGAAACCCAATCGGCCGAACAAAAGTGAAACTAGTGAAGCACAATGTTAGCCGTAGACTGCCTGGTCGGTGGATTATTGCTTTGCTCGATCGGTGTGAATATCCTAGCGTTGGGCGCTTTCTGGGTCACCCCAAGTTTGCGTACAACAGCGAATCGGTTCGTGATTAACTTGCTGATTGTGAACTTGGTATGTTGTATAATTCTGGGCCCATCGCTGCTGTTGAATGCATTTACATCGAAATCTGCAGCAACGGCATCGCCGGCAACGGTGGTGGTACTGGCCACAAACACAGTGTCAACCCCAACAAATGCGACGGCGGCATCGACCTCCGGAAACGCTGGACTTCCATACTCGGCCATAGTGAATGCCACCGCCGCCAGTGATGATAATACGGCAAAAAGTGTTAATAATCAAACCGATAGGATAGTTAAATGCTTGAACGCCACCACCACCACCATCGAATGTGATACTATATTGATAAGAAGTAATGTAAATATGGAAAATGTGCTGCACGTGAAATCATCTCGTGATGATGTAATCGATATGAAACTTACGCTCACCAAGATAAGATGCTGGGGGCTCGACCTGGCCGTGGCTCTTGGAGCTCTTTCAGTTCTGCTAGTTGTCGGCGATACATGGTGTGCCATTACCGATCCCCTGCGGTACCATTCGAGAATTTCCGAGCTCAAGGCTTGGGCATTCATTGCAACGACCTGGCTGCTGGGAATTGCCTTCGGAATTGCTTCCGGTTTTCGCGGCGATCAGAAAAACATTACATTGTTCAACAACCGGATAACGAGTGCCGAGGCCGCCGCAGCACTCGAGTCTAGTCATTTTAATAGAAACCTAACGGCCGTCCACTACGATAATGGCCTCATAAATCATCTCAACATTTCGGAGGATCTGTACAATACCATTTTCTCCTACACGTATTTTGTGATTGTGATTCTGTTGCCATTTGCACTCGTATGCGGCATGTATTGGCGAATATTTTCCGAGGCACGGGAGAGCGGTCAGCGAATGCGGCAAAACGGATCATCCCCGTTGTTGCAGAGTGCACTAAATCTGGCAGCTGTGTCGGCACAGAAACAAGCGGAAAAGCAAGCCGAACATCTGCGCCAGCATTCGGACCGCGATGCCTGCGACGGACTGACAATGAAAATCGATAAGCAGATTCACTACGAAGATGAAACCATCACTGTAAATAGTATTCAACACAGTAGTAGCGTTAAAAACAAGGATGTCTGCCTGAAGCCTTTGTTGCAACAGTCACCAACACCCACATACGAATACAAGTACCAACCGGATGAGAAACCGGCAATAGTACAAATTGAAAACAGTACCACCGCAGAGCCGCTGTCCCCGCCAATCAACAAACCGAAGCCATCGATGAAGCAAGATAAAAATCACAACATTATGTTGAGGCCTCCCACCGATGCCACGGGGAAAATGCGCCGCAACCACAGTGCCGGACGGTTGGTAAGTTTTAGCGAACAAAACCAGGAAATACGGCCCGGCCTAAGGCAGGTACACTCGACTCCGAATTTCCAGAAACTCGTATCGCAAGAGTTTGACCACATCGGAAACCATCACATTCTGTCCCTGCCGGCTGTACACGTGCCACCGAAGGCGCTCAGCTACATGACGTCGATCCGACATCGACTTTCGAATGCATCTTCTCTGTTCAAATATCGCGAAGAATCACGTGCAGCTCGAATCAGTATTCTGGTGATAATTATGTTTCTCGTATCGTACCTTCCGTATGGAATATTGGTGCTGATGCAAGGGCATGTGGATTTGGTGCTGATTTCGGACCAAGCCCTGTTGGCCATTTTCACGGTGATCATCGCCAACCTGAGCTCGCCCTTCATCTTTGCCTACCGAAACAAGCGGGTGCGGCGCGGTGTTCGGCGGCTGCTCGGCATCGACAAGAAAACCAACGAGCGGCTGCAGAAACTCACCAGCAGCAACACCCATTTCAACAACAACAACAACTACAATGCCAACATTAGCTTTCATCAGGCTACCACCAACGGAAACGGTCCCTCCGACGGTGCCGACTCAAACGGACCCTTCGGACCGCACCACAAATCGCACAAGGTGCGCATCGCCAGCCTGTCGCGGAGTAATAGTTCGTGCAAGTACCTTACCCCGAACCACGCGGCGGCCGTGGCCGTGGCCAACGGGTTCATTGTCGAGTTCGAGCGGTACCCATCGGACGAGCTCAACAGTCTGTGCATCCAGAAGAAATCGATACTGAAACGAGTCTGTGATAGTTCGCGGAAGTGGGGCTGCAACTTTGCCACCAATTCCTGCACCAGCAACGACGAGCAAACGGAAGTGTAGCTGTAAGTGGTAGACGACGTGTCTCTCGAATGTTGGGTGTGGTCGTCCTGTAAGGATCGTTGTTTGTTTTGGTTTCGCAAAGAGGTTGGCTCGAATTAATGAGTTTGGTTCGGGTGAGAATCGAGGGTGTTGGAATCAAAAAGGCTATAATTTTATTGAGTGGTGGAAAGTTCTTGATGCATGGCTTTGAATTAGAAAAATATTTGACAAGGTGATTGTTCCAATGCTTTAAAAGTTTGATAAGACATGCAATAATGATTACTTTAGTTCCTAAATCAATATCAAAGCCTCAGGGCCCAAATAATTTGCAAACAAGTATTTGCATTGTATCGTCATGAGGAACCTGATTTTCCGTCAAGTTCCGCAAAGTTCGACCGGATGAATGATTCTTCTTCATACTTATTTGCAAACAAACCAGTTTTATTTTTATTTGGATTTCCTACACCTTGCGTGAGCTGGATCAATGTCTGTAATCTAAAAGCATAAAACATTTTTGCTATCCGCCGTCGGGTTTACTTCGTTTCATGTTGATGATGCGGAGTGCACACCGGCATGATAAGTTCATTTGGCATGAGATTTACCAGAATTCAATTATCAAACGATTATCAATTCGATATCTATTTTGCCATCGAATTACCCAGCTGGTTTGAACTATTTATTGAACCACAATGGACGAGAACGATGGCTGATCCGCGCCATCAACAAATGATAGTAACAAAGCAGTTACCTACTCACTGATCCGATTATGTCAGTTCCAAATCAACAAACCAAACAGAATCGAAATAAAAATGGTTTACGTCGGGTGGCTGATGCTGGATTACGATGGCGTTGATACTGAAATTGCCAACGCGGTAGGATTAGCGACTGATTCTCCACCGATTACCGCCGCAATCGTCGTTCTGATGATGGAAGTTTTCCGTTCCGCTTGAGAGTTATGGATCACGGAAGCATTTTTTGCGTTATTCTGTGTGTTTTCGGACTAAGTCCGAGGCAAAAGTTAAACATCAGAGGTAAATAATAAGATTGAACGACATTTTCGCATGAATGAAAAAAACACTCTCATGTTGATTAACTACAATGTTTGACATTTCAAAACTTGTTCCGATGAGAAGTTCTCCTGAACTCTCCTGAAAAGCACGTCCCACTGAAGTCATGGCGTTTAAGGAGATTTGAGTGGATTTGCAACTGATACTACAGTTGATAGGATCGTTCAACAGCGTACTTGTAATCAGTTTGCTCATAGGTGACTAATTCTGAATGACTTTAGTGTACAGGGTGCGGCAGAAAATAATGCGAAAATTTGTTCTATTTCTTTCAAATCCCATTTTCAACCCATTCAAGCAATAATATCAATATTTTCGAGTGCAGTTATCTTTATAAAGTCCTTTTAGACAAATTTATTCAATGTGTCTTCCATTTTTATTAATAACATCCCCCGACATTGACTGCCATGTGCGTGTTATGGTTGACTTCCGGGTTTTCACACTAGGGTGTGATGTTTTGCAGGCTCGTGCTTTAACATATGTCCCAATCGAATAATCAAACGGATTAAAATCTGGACTGCTAGGGGGCCACAAATCCTTCGGCCAAAACTTCATGTTATCGTTCAAACATTGTTGGGTTCGATTGGACGTGTGACACGGCGCTCCATCCTGCTGTAGGACAACGTTTTGGTCCTCGAAGAAGTTGGTCTTCACCCAGGGAAGCACTTGGTCCTTTAAAATACCGATATACACTTCGGTATTGATTTTAACTCCAGCATCAATGAAAACAGGCGGCATTTTCAAACCGTTGGACGCCACCAAGCCAAACATCATGACACCAGCCGGATGTTTGGTTTGAAATTTGAATTTCACTTTTTCCGGAACGTTCTCCAGTGTCTGCGGTCAAATGAACCGGCTTTTGGTTGGAGAACAGGATTATCATTTTTTCCTTCCCTAACACCTTGGCAATCTCTTTCGGCTACTTTTGGGCGAGCAACAAACTGGTGATCACTTCTTTCGCGAACATTTTGACGAATTTGCAGTAAAACAAATAGAACGTTTGGATGCAGCACTTGAAAGTTAACATAAACAAATACACTTTCGACAGAAATTAGTCACTAGCTACACGAATTAACCCAACACTCAAGTTTGAACATTTTCGCATTATTTTCTGCCGCACCCTGTATGTACTTTAGAGTTCTTAAAAATCGAATTATCGCTTAGCTACCAAATCAACATCATACTAAAGCTTATTGAATGGCAAGCGCATGTATTGAACATAGTTTCATTGCTTCTATGTTGAAGAATCACCTCCTTCAAGCTACATTAGCAATGCAAATTATGAAAGACCCTTCCAAATACTCCCAAATGGGAGTTTAATTCAGCCTAGAAATGCAAACGACTCCCAAACAACCAGCATTTAACTCAAATCATCTGTTCTATTGCAACATCCCGAGCGCTAAAACGATGATCCATTTCCCTCAAACCAAACCGAACTGTTCCCGGATAATAGATGCCTATTTTCCGCACGGACGATCGAACGATGTCACCAACTGTCAATTTTCGCGATGCCTATCCGCCCACGCGCGCCCATCCAAGCAGACGTTAAACGGGAGGTGATGGCAAACTTTTTCATTATTGCAATTTTCCCTCCATCAAGCGACTATCGGCAGTCTTCCTGGAAAACAGAAACCAGGCCAGCAGCCGTTTAGAAACCAGCAGTAAATTGCATTACTTCCATCTCAGATCCCACGGCACCTTCGCGGCAATCCCGGCGGACGATGGACGGGTGGTGATCGAATATGGACTGGAGGAAAACGGTTTCCTCCGTTAGGTTCTCGACGAATATCCTGGGTGACAGCTTATCGCTGGTTGATCCCAACGCATAATCGGGAAAATGGGACCGCTGGAACGTTGTCTAATGGGCAATGTCTATCTATTTACATAAAATAAACATTGCTATGGCGAGACTGGGGCACGCTGACTCATTTACATCCCGGTCCCGGCGTGGAATGGCCTTTACCTAGGTCAGACACAAAAGAAAGAACCAGCATTCATTAGTCAGTCTATCGGTTGACTTCAAGCATTACATTTGCCGTTTAATCGCTTAGTCTCCTTCGGAAAATTCTATTTGCCTCTTGTCAGCACAACACCTGCTCGGACACGAGCAATGTAAATCTATCTGCCTTGCTATTCTACCCTGCACCATTGGAGGGAAACGAGCAAAAAAGCACGGTAAAATCGTCCAATCTTGGATTACTAAGCAACAAATAGTGGGAAAAATAATCTCAAACTGTCAAACCGTGCCAAGGCACATGTGATGGAAATGAATTGCACTTTCCATCACAGCCTACCTATGAAAAAAAAAAAAGGAACAAACAAAGATCCCGGAGGAATCATCCGTAGCCTTTTGCTCCGATTATTTATCGCACTATAAAACCCTTACACGACGGTGTGGTTCCCGATAGGGCACGTGCGTATCGGACAAAATATGTGAGTGAGCACGGCATTTGTCCACAGCGAGTGTCATTTTTGCTTCTTTTCTGTTCTTGTGCCCATATGACGGCGACCGGTTATGCTAATCGGAAAAGAAACAGAGCAGCTACAAAGCAGTCGGTGCCAGTGCACGCGGGCCGCCGCCGGTGTGATCTACTGCATCGTCAGCGGTAGGTTTGCTAGAATCGCATTTTTTTATACTGCCATGGCCTACGAACACAGTTTGGACTAAAAATAGAACCATCATCGTTTTTTTTTTGCCCCAAGGAGACACCAGCTTGCAAAATTCTGGTTATTTTTGCAAGGTGTCAACGAAGTCAGCGTTGCTAGAATATCCAAAAGCTGTATTTCCGGTATTTTGAGAAAGTTTCTTAGGCAGTCGTGGGATGAAGTTCTAGACGAATCGGTGCGATGGAATCAGGAATGCTCCTGAAGGCATTTTGTAATATAGTAATTGTTTTTATGAGATGGTCAGGAACGATTGTGTCAGAACATTCTAAAGACGAGTTCTCAAGAGAGCTCCAGATCATTGTGATTATTGATTTGATTCCGGAACCTGATTTGCGTTCTGACTTGCGGTTTTGAGAACACATGTCAGTGATAATCAAGTTATTTCATTCATATTGGGTGAAAAAAACCGGGCGCAGATTTCGAGTAATTTAAGAGATATCCTCTAAATTTGAACAAATCAAGTGAGAGATTTCTCAATCAAACGTTTGTTAAGGTTATTTAGTGCATATGTGAAATGCCTCACGCAATTTCCGGTCAACTGTGCGGCAAACGTCAAACAAATTTGTGATATCGGCGTTATCAGCTTGAGCAAACATCTGATACGATTTCCTTGTTCAAAAGCAACAACATGATATCTTAATTTGAGATTTTTTTTACCATCAGCCCCCTTTGTCTCAAAAAACGGAAGATATTTTTCCGTCGAATTTTTCCTTAATCGCTTTGATGGACGTCATGACGTTTCAATGTTCTTTTTCTGCAAGAACAAATAACCAAGTTTGGAAAATCAGAGGGTACACTGAAAGTTTATTTTCGTTAATAAGTTTTTACTCAATTCGTAAACATGGAGTTTGAACATAGAACAAATGTTTCGTATATTGTATGAATCATTAATATTGATTTTTATCTCTGGTGAAATGCCATCATTACATTTTTTTGTACAATACACGAAATGGATTTCATGAAGACCAGCCAATCGCTGCTTCTTTTTCATCGACCTCATTCATGTTGGTATTGCTGCTAGAATGGGCGGGATAAATTATTTCAGGTTTTTTTTTTCATCATGGCGAATCCGATATTGAGAGATTCTTTCCGAGCTCATTTTCTTTCATTCATTACAGCGCCATTATAACACTTCCGAGGAATACTTTAGTACAGATCGAAACACAACAGTTTTGGCTAGCATACTCTACAAATAGTAGGATGAAAAACCTAAAGGTGATTGGTATATGAATGAAAGAGAAAGTAGTCAAAGAGAGTCTCTTAATGTAAGATTAGCCCTAATGAAAAAAAACCCTAGATTTATCCCAAAATAAAAATTGAAGCGCTGCCGAGAGAGAGTGATAACTTCCTACTCATCTATCAAGTATCTTCTCACGAGTCTAAATGGCCTAGTGAGACCAACCACGGGTTCAATAGCAGTTCTTTTAAGAAAATCAGGATCGAATCCCATGTTCGCAACATTAATAAAAAAAACGCTGGACAACTTCACGTGGTTGCGCTTTGTTTTTCAATTATATTTCGAGTGGATATAGTAGATCTGTCAAAGATTCGTGGAACCACCAGAGAGACTTTTCTCCTGAACTTGTAACAAAATATTCGTAGGTCTTCACTCTTAGAAAATTATACCGAACTCGGTTGAAATCCAACCAAATTTTTATCTGCTGAATTCTCGGTAGTCTGTTCGGTTCAAAATACAACAACCGAGTTTTCGTTAAGTTTTCACTTTCCCACAATCTGTCAAATTTACCGAAAAACTCGATCGGTTGTCAAAAACAAATCCAATCAGCCATAACCGAAGATCGGTTTACTCAAATATAACCGAATTCTGTTAAACAAACCGACTTTTCTATTGCAATTACGGAGCTCAGTGCTTTTTGGCAGTGCTGGAAGCTTGGTTGAAATAGCTTCGAATCTAGCTTCAAATTTCTTCGTAATAAAACCAGTTTTGTCAGTTACATTGTTCGTTGACGTGAAAAATCTTCAAACATTTTCCTTTTTTCAAAAATTGAGGTTTAGTCAAGGGGCAAGACAGCTTCTTATCGCAAGCAATTTCAGAGTTGCTTTTGATGTGCCTCGAGTAACTTACGTTGCTCAGCAAACGAGCACTGTCATTTGTTTACGCTTTGATTTTGCATAGCAGCTGTCAAACGAACCGCTTGCCAGTACATAAGCTCTGGTATGTGTACAATTGGACGCAAGCAATTTTCAATATTTAATTCGCTCAAAGCACATATCTGATATGCTCGTACAATTTGACATCGTATTTACTAATTTGAATGTACGCCATTGAAGTTATCCTAATGCCTCCAATTGTCCAAAGTTTTAAACAAATTTGAAGGCAAAGTTTTTGATAACCCTGGCAACCGATAAGAACCGATGAAGATTGATTCTATTTCAAGCTGTATTGAGTTATGCGCCCGTTACTCACGAGTTACTCGGTGCATCAGAGCAACTCAGAGTAGAGCTATCCTACCCCTAGGGTTTAGTTTTTTGTTTATTCTTGCAACACGTGAATATTTTTAAGCAGCTGGTTTTTTAAATGCCTTTGAAAGCCAGAGACATAACCTGCAACGTGATTACGGCTGTTAAAACCAGGCCATTGACAAGCCTATATCAATAGCAGTGATTGACAGTAGACAGGATGTCCTGGGCCCAAATTGATTTGGGCCCGCTGTCAGCTGTCAAATAGAAGTCAAATCATTTGTTTTGGTTGTTTGTTTTGATGTGAAACACCACAGAAAGCGATCTTTGTGCTTTGTATGACGTGCAAAACGATAACGAGCAACAACAGTTAAACTTAAAACAGACACAACTCACAATGTTGACATTATTTTGACAGCTGAGCTTGCTGAGATGTTGTCTACGTAAAAAAGTGGTCCTTGCCATAGGCCTGGTTAAAACAGACCATAGCGCAGAATGCCTGCAAATATAATTACAAAACTAGTATCAAATACTCATAGAAGATTTCAACTAAACGTTGTAGTCTCTCGGTATTTTTTCTATTTTCACCTGACAAATAGACACAGTACGGAGAATTTTCATATGCACACACGAGATAAAATAGCTGAAGATTTTTTAAGCCTTATCAAGTCAGCTAAAATAACCAAGAATTTCGTTAGACATAGCCGTCGCGGAAGTGTTTGACGTTTAAGAATATTCAGCGAATGCACGGCTCAGTTTACCGAGTTTTCTTGGTTTTAGATTACTGAACTCTTGAACATCCCTGATTTACCGTACTGTTCGGTTCATCTTTCATGTTTATCTGTCAAATATATCGTGTAGTAACCGAAATTAGAGTTTGATTAAAAAAATACACTCGAAAACAGTATATATACAAACGATTTATTCGCTTTCTCGTTGATAACCGATGAGATTCGGTTGAAAATTGAACCGAGTTCAGTGTTATTTTCTAAGTGTGTTTGTATAGTGTTCATACAGGACACGAATATTCTTTCGGTGTCACAAATGCTTCATGCTTTTGAAAGTTGCGCGTGGGGCATTAAATACGAAGATAGCTTCATAAAAAATACAAATCAGTTTCGTTGCAAATATCGCGAATAGATTCGTTAGTTCTACCTTCGATTTCATTTATATAATGAAATTAATTATCAGTGTGGAGAACTAAACTGGCATAATCGCCCATTGTCATCATGCCGAAAAAGTCAAACTCATCAAATCAATTTACTGAAACAATCGGTACGATACTTCAACTCAAACGCTAAATCATGGTTTCCTTAGGCGTGACAACGAACGATTTTTTTAAATACAGCAGGTGCAATCCTTTTTCTTTTGTTACTTTTAACAGGCATACCAATTGTTTTTGTTTGGTCACAAATATTAGTAGGCTATGTTTGGAAATGGAAAGGGATGTCAAATTTTCCGCAGAATCTAAACGATTTGCAACTTCACAATCAATCTAAATGTACGTACATAGAAGATTCAATAAATTTGAAAATAATAAAAACGCTTTTTGTTAAACTGCACGAAAAAGTAGTGTGAATTTCTGTTCAATATCAGGTTCATTAATGGAGCGTCACAAAACTCACAAATTAACACTATAAATCGTGTAAGGTTTTGGGACATTTATTGTTGATAATGTTGTATGCAAGAGCTCGTATTTGATAGAACTGTTTCATACAAGTTGCTGCTTCGTGTGAAATTAAATACAATTTCACCTGCTCTGATATTTACATAACAATGAAAATTCAGATTTTTTTCCTTCGTAGGATTTACTTGAGAAAATAGAGCAAAGTGTTTATACCTTGATTATACCTGAAAGGTCAAAACCCAGTTCAAACAATCTATTGAATTTAAATGAAATTTCAAAAAATTTGCATTCATTCCGTTTACTTAAGAAAGTAGGGAATGGCTCAATCATAGGTGACATAACTCATTGCTGTTATGAATAGGACGTTATTTTTCAAATTTTCATTATTCATCATTTAATGATACGAATAATGATAAATAACTATCTACACTCTAACTATCAGGCTAATGATTCAATGCATGAATCATGTTTGAGAAATCAATTAGTTACTGTCATTTTAAAGAATAAAATACATCAACTAGATAGAAAACCAACATTATCCTACCTGTTGAAGAAGTTTACAAAGATTTTGCATTTAGCGTATTTTGCATTTGGTCGCGTTTGCTAGGCTTGTTGCCAGAATGTGAAGTTGAAAATTGAGTTGAATTTATTCCATATTGGATGATCTGAAACGCATATATATTTCATGTTTCGTCCTATATTATGAGGTTCATCCATGCTTATAATTGTGCTTGTGCTATGTTTGGTCATCATCAGGCACTATCATATTCAATGATAACAAAAATATATTGAAGGTATCCAACAGTACTCGACGATAAATAATGCTTCACTGTTGAGCGGCAACTATGGCATCACTGTTGCGTTTGAGTGTCCCCATTTTCCTCTCCTCTTTGTTAGTCATGACCGTGACGTACCGGTAGTGTAAAGAGACGCCTGCTATCTCATACATTCGCTCGTTTTTCAACGAAGCATTGGATTTGTCCTCACGGTCGCTTCGTTTAACAATACCGTGAATAGAAGAATTAGTGATCATAGCAATCGACGTGTTATGGTTGATTGTTTTCGAGAGTAAAGCGAAGAAGCTGATTGAGGAAATTGACGTTAGCAGGAAATCGTGAACTGGCCTATTTCGTTTCGCCTTCTCACACATGCACGGAATCGCATTCATACAAAGTTGTGAGTTTATGTGCGGATTTCAGTGCTGAAACAAACATTTTCATGATCGAAAAGAAATTCGCATGCTTTGAATGAGTACTTGCAACGCGGAACTTCTGAAAGGGGCTTTCTGAAAGATTCTGAGGTTAATTGCTCGTTTCTGACGGTTGGTTTCGATAGATAAGAAATAATTAGAGGGATTAACGCCCAAATATTGGAAGTTCTAATTACACACAGAAAAAAAAATTAATTTTATGACGCGCGTGAAATTTTCCCTCGTTTAATTCTAAGCCAAAGGAGGCGTAAACAACGTTATTGGTTGTAGTCTCTGATGAGCCATACAACAATGTTTGTAATCTGTCATACAACAGGCTAGATGCAGGCGTTATCTGACCTCAATTTACATGAAATATCCCATTAATTTCTGCCAAATCTAGCATTCCCATTATGTGCATTAGAAAACGCATAAAATTCAATGTTTCTTTTTATCTGTGCAGATCCCATACATCTTCATCGAATACCCCAGATCCTGCTTGAAACCCGTTCCGTACCTTACGTAAGGAAAACTATAATGAGAGTAATTTGTACCCGATTTTGGAATTTGAATGAGTTTTGGCTATCTGAATGAGTTTTGATTCAAAGGCTGGTAAACAGTTTCAAAACTCTGTTAAAAAGAACGTATACAAGATGGGTATTGTTCTCTATTCATCCTGAATAGCTTCGAATAATTAAGCTACAATGGTTTTGGGGACCCCCACAACTTTTTGTTTCATTATGTCTCATTGAATTGTTCATAACGTCAGCATTTAGAAAATGGACAATATTCAAAAGAAGCTTAAAAAAAACTTCGAATAGTAAATCCATGAACCAATTTTTGTCGAATTATAACATATATTGAATATATTGAAAAAATGCTTCCATGACGAGCGGCCTTACAGCATTAAGCCGGGACCTTGGCCATAGCCGTAGAAGACAACAATGTCAGGATATTCTACAGCTCCTTCTTCCCTTTTCGCCCCAGAAATTCTCGACTGACCGCAGCTGGGAACGTTTGAAGGGTTGTTCAGTACCACAGTGATGTTCGGGCGGTTGTATGTTTCAAACTAAACGTGTTGAAACTCTGGGAAATACAGAATTATAGGTACTGAGTTTTCTGGCATATATTGCTGTACAGTGATGCCATTAAATATTATATAATTTGAAAACTACTCATCAATGCCCAGTTATCTATAGTTTTCTGCTATTCATTAAATTCAAGTTCATTCGGAAAGTGACCTTCAGCAAAGTCAAAGCTGACCAAAATTATCGAAAGCATAGATAGCAAAGTTATCAGAATGTCATTATGCCTAAGAACAAAAAGAAATGTTGCTGAATTTGGGTTTTCTCAAAGCAATTTCCATACAAACTTCAAAGAACAAGTACATTACGAGCTCGCAACCAAATGAGTTTAAATGTGGATAGAATAAATAGGACAGGATTCACAATTCAATGTGTGGCTTGGAGCTAAACTGATATTTAGAACCTTGTTGGGCTTCGAGCAGAAAACGCCAAATCATGCCTATTGTTTGATACTAACGTGTGAATTTCAAGACATTAAAGACCAAAGTATAATTATCAGAGTCCACAAATTTCCCTTTAACAAAACCGACTGTGTCCAATGTCCAGTCCGGTTAAGATTTTCAGTGTCGGAATCACATCCTTCTACAGAATGGAGCCACAGCATTTGGTTCTAGGTGTTTTTGGTCTAGGTCATCCCTAGGTGAGATGAGGAAGTAGCCTAAGGCTGACAGTCTCGTTAACAAGTAAATTGCAATGCCCGATTGGAAGTCTAACCTGCTCAGTATTACCGTCGACATTCTCATTTTTTTTACATTTAAGCTTATTGCTTGTCACCAAAAACTCATTGTTTGCTACAAACATACACTAAGTTCATTTCTCTGGTTATCCACTGAAACTTTTCTACGGCAGGTGCCATTAGCAGGTGTTGCAATAATGTGGCTAATACAATCATACTCTGTTTCCAGGAAGTCGAGAAAATTTTCTTTACGAACAACTTCTCGAGCAAACTAGGAATCGAGCCTAACTAACGCAAAAATAGTATTGATTTGCGCTGCGCTTTTAACGACTGAGCCATTTGCGGGGGTCAAAAACATTCTACTGTTACATTTCAGAATACATCAGTAAAGAAGGGTGACATCAATTGTCATAAATTTGTGAAGCTGTCAATCCTACGGAGAGCAATTTATAAATTTTGTTAGTATCTGCAGTATACCATGGAAGCTGATTATTATTATTGATAATTAGTCATTTAAATTTTTTTTTATTTTTTTTTTATTTGAAATAATAAGATTCGTGAAGATTTCAATCATTGTTTTGTATGCACACTTCAAGTCTGAATTTATAAGCCTATTATTTTATTCTTCTAGCTTCTTAGAAGCTTTTGAATAAGCTAACAACATTTGTATATTTTCATTACAAATTTTGTAAGCTTGGACATCTTTATTCTTAATATTTAAAAAAAAATTCGGCAAATTTCCATACTTTAAAACATGTTCAATCTCCATTGAGGCAGCTTTCGACCAATTTTAATATTGGAAGCTATAGTTCAATTGAATTTCAACACAACTGAAACCATAATTCACCACTTCAACACCCTCGTATGTCAAAACTTAAGCCAATCTCATGTCTACCAAACAAACCAAACAACCCAACAAGAATATTCCGTCGATTCCATTTGCCCATCGCAGTTCTGGTATTTTCCAACTAAATTGTAAGAAAAACAAACCCCCTTCATCAAAATGGTGCTACATTGTTGCTGTCCCCCCAACCGTACTGTGTAGATAGCGAGAGAAAAAGTGGCCAAAAATGAATGCGATTAATTGTTATCACTACAAAAGAAAAACAAAAAAAAACAAAAAACGGAGAGGCAAAAGCAAAAGATTGATAAAACTTAAATAAACTATTCTTCTAAGGCCTCGAATGGAACAATAATTCGTTAGTGTTAGAAACAAAACCATATAATATTTAAACAAAGCACACGTCCTAGATACGCGCAAAACTTGCTAAAAGTTTCGATAAATTGAGTACGGCATGTACGCTTGACGATTGATTTTCCTATCTAGTGAGAGATATCCCCCACCCCTCTCCACGAACACTACATGAAACAGATGCTTTAATTCTTAGGATCAGTAGACAGTTAGCTAAAAGCAGTCGACCGACACAGGAAAACACTTTCTGGAAACTTTGGTTAGACAATGGTGCTTCAGATGTATTTGCATTTAAGTAAAACTTGGTAAGCATACTTGGACGCAAGATCTAGGATCGCGGAGCGTATGAGCGTATGTTAGTCGTGAGGATAGGATGTTTCAATTTAAAATTGATGTATTTACCTAAATCGATGAAAAAGAACTAATATTTACAAAGTAATCAAACTAAACACAAGAATGATTATAAAACGAAAAGCAGGGTGTCTAAATAAGTATTCTAATCAGTAAGATACGGTACGATTCGAAAAAAACCACATCACTGACAGCATCTCACTCTTAGTCTGTAAGAAATGTAGTTCAACCTAATCACTAACATCACAACCATCACCATCAATACAACAAAATAGTAACTGTATCAGTGTCCAAACAATCTAAAAAAAATCAAACATGGCAAGTAATTAACCGAAAGCAAAAAACCATAAGCCAAGAATGTGAAAACAATGATTCAACAAAGGAATTTGAGTAATAATTACAGAAAAAAAAACACCGCACAAGAACTAGCATCTGAACAACACAAAAGAGCGGCACACAAACCCAACCAACTCACATGCAATAGATCCAACAATGGAACACTAAACCAATGAAATTAGTCTGGTGCAAAATATCGACCAAGTTTAGTTATTTATCAGAATTGAAATTGCCAGCATTTGAAGAAGAAATAAACACTAAGAGTGCGAAAATATTGATGAAAACAATACACCAATCTGTTGTTGCAATGTTGTTGAAAGCTTGCACTTAGCCAAAAAGTCGTTTAAATCTGTACAAGAGCTGTACAGTGCACTCCTGATAGTTGCAAACAAGCTGGCATTTTTGCACCGCTCAATCGCAAATTTCTCAGACTATTCGGGGTGTACTGTAAGGTAAAATCATTCAAAACTGTATCCATTGTTTTCATTCACCTTTCGCAGCAGTATTTCGTTTGTAAACGGGAAATCTCATACCTATAAAGTACGTTCACCAGCAGCTCACGTTAAACATGTCTCTCTTGAAGCAAAAAATAGTCACAAATTCACTCGTTGTAAATAGATAGAGAGTAAGCCCCTGACAAGTACCACGATCCCATTTAATTTATTCTCCCATAGTATTTAGGACACTTTCAGTTCAAGCACGGTCCTTCTCCTTAATTGTTCAACCAAACGGATAAGAAAAATATTTCATTTGGACAAGGAAAACCCACTGTTGACACTTTTTCGAAACCAGAAGGACTAGGCAAAAGAATCTAACCGAATGAGAAAAAGAAACTGAAAGAATGTTGAGTAGTTTTATGCTCGCAAACTAATTATCTAAGAAAGGAGGAAAAATAAAGAAATCCAACAAATTTATCCAATCGCCAAGAACCATTAAGTATCCGATGGAACGAAAAAGAAAAATCCATTCTCCACTCTACACATCAGACTGTTTCCGATTTCTTTCCAATCCCCGGGTGGGTCCAAAGGGCGAGCGAAAAAGAAAACGAAGTGACCTGAAAAACCATTCAACTCAAAGTGAAGGAAATTCAATCGGTTGAATCATTGCTTTTCCGGAGTTCATTTTGTTGCCAACCGGTCGGTCGCGACCTTCACCATCCATTATCGACCGCAGCCGCAGACGACAGCAGCAAATACCACCGTCTGTCCACCACGCCGGGATCGCTTCGATCGGAAGGTGTTATAGTTTTAATGAAGAACATTCTTGCTTTCGACGCTGTCACTGGCAAACAAATGACTTTCAATACGCCACCGATTTGATAGGCACTTCTCAGAATTGTGGACATCAGGCAGAGTATGTAATATTCCACCCACACCAATAATGCACGCGATAGGTAGGTATTGACTGTCCACCATCCCCATTGAATACGTTGCCCAAACTCATGCGTAATCGTCTGACGCAAAGGAAAAGGAACTGGAATTCTCTCCTGGATAGAGTGGAGCACCACTTTGGCAGCGAACCAATATCCGTCAATTTGTCACGGTTGATTTTTCTGTACATGACTAGCTGATATGTGGCTTCAGGAGCAGCATCTTAAGGTGAAACTGGAGGGAGTCCTCTTCCCATATGATTTATAGGTTAGGTTATTTATCACTTCAGGATTTTTGAAACCGAAAAATCATAAACAAACCAAAACAAACAACGCTGAAATTGCTAACTAAGGGGCTATTCATAAACCACGTAGACTTTTCTGGGGGGAGGGGGGGTTTGGCAAGAGTCTACGCTCCATACAAAAAAAAATATGTATGGAGAAAAGTCTACGAAGGGGGGGGGGGGTTGAGATGTTCAAAAATAAGTCTACGTGATTTATGAACAGGCCCTAATGGATGCTCCAGTGTAGCAAACAATTCTTGAAAATGTCATGCCTGAAGTTTGAGGATTGTGCTCAGAAAACTTCGAAGTGATGGGAACTTGATCCCGTATGTCCTTAATGTAATGAAAAGGAGGAGGCTGCGGTTTGGAGTGAAATACACGTTTTTGCTAACTTTCTTGCATAAATCAGATGCTTAGACGTTTTTATCGAAACTATGTTGAATGTTTCCTGAACGGTTGTAGCTTACTGGTGATGCCAGATTTGTATATTCTCGATCAATGTTCTGAGGAACTGCTACTATAAGAGTCTGGTAGGCAATTGTCGTTATTGTACAGTAAAATGTAGACTTCGTTCAATGAACAGACGTAATAATGAGCTAACGACTTTTAAACTGTTGATCTATCGCTAGTAGGATGCCAGATTATGTTAATATGTCTGACTCTAATAATTCTCAGATTGTATGGCAATGCTTACACAAGTCTGTAATTATATTTTTAGAAAGTGACACTGTCAACGAACAGCTTGAAGCATTCGCATAGATGACACGATTTTCTATAATTTGTTTCCTCCTGTAACGCTCTTCCAGTTTTGTATTTTAAAATCAAAAATAAGTTTTCATTTGATAAATTCAGCAGTCTTTTTTATTTTGATTAAACAATAACCATTGAGGGTGTGTACCATATTTTAATATGGTGTCATCATCACTCATGATCATCAATATCATGATGGACATGTGAATGAAGTTTGAATAGACTGCTTCTTCGGTTAGTCAGTGATTATCTCTTAAATTTCAGCAAAACTCTCCTAATCTTCTGCAAGGCTCTTTGCTTTATTCTGGGAAGTTTCCTCCTGAAATTTAGGTAAAATTCCTCATGAACTTCTTGGCAGTCACTCCTTATTTTCTTCAAAATTCACATTTAAGAACCCAATCTTACCTTCCAGAAAGATTTGGTATTTTTTCCGTTTAGAAACAGTTACTTTCTAAACATCTGATAAGTCCTATCCTGAACTACGAAGAAAGTTTCTACAAAACTTTGAGAAAGTACTCTCCAGAATTTCTTGGAAAGTTGTTAGAAGTTTAAGTTGTTAGAAGTTTCTTCCTGAACTTCTGAGAAGTTCTTTTCTGAACTGCCGAGGTAATCTCTTCTGAACTTCAGGGAAGTATTCTCCTGAACTTTGGAGAAGTTTGTTCCTGAATTTCTGACAAATTTCAGCTTGAACAACTAGAAAGATCCCCCTATACTTCTGAAAAGTTTCTTCCTGATTTTATCAAAAGAATCTACCATAACTTCTGGAAATTCATGAACTTCAAGTAATTCTCATTCAGAAATGCTGGAATGTTCGATTAGGAACATTAGGGACGCTCTCTAGCACTTCTGGGCAGTTCCAACTAAAATTTTGGTGTCTTCGCAACTTCTGAGAAGTCCTCTTGTGAACTTCTGAGGAGTTCTTTACTGATTTTTTTTTTAAATTCTATCTTGACCCTACAGGTAGGACCCTCTCTGGTAGGTTTCTTACTGGTGTTCGGGGAAGCTTTTTCCTGAGCTTATGCTTACCAACTTTCTTATTGGTCCCACCCACTGCGAGGAAAGTTTTATTCCGAAATTTTTAGGAAAATTTCTTTAAATTTGTTGTAGGAAGTTCCAACAAACCTTTCGAGAAGTTTCTTTCGGAACTTCTGGGAAGTTATTTCCTGAACTTGTGAGAAGTTCTTTCCTCAATTTCTATGACGCATCATCCTGAGGAGTTCTCTCCTGATTTTTGGAGAAGTTCTGTCTTGAATTTCTGGTAAGTATGATCTTGAACTTCGGTAATGAATTTTTGAAGGTTCTTCTTGCATGAACTGCTTGCTCCCAATACTTCTGAGAAGTTTCTACCTGACCATAGGAGAAGCTTTTTTTTCGACGAAGTCTCTAAATTTCTCAAATTTAATTTAATTGTTGTGAACCTTGATTTTCGTTGTGACTTAATAGCAAAGCATCCATATTACCAACGCTTTGACAGTAATTTTTCGCATGGGTTTTAACACGCGTGGGATTGAACACTACCATAAGTAGGGACTCCATGTGACTCTTGAAAAGGGCCTATACGACACTTATCTCCGGACCCATTGAGTCTCCATATGGCCCACCGCTTTCGTTTCTTCAAGGATTTCTACTTTAAATGATCCCTACGAAATTTTAAAATATTTCAACAAAGATTCTTACCGTATCTACTATATTGTTCAGATCCTCATACGTTTAAAATCCGAACTTCAGAGAATTCCTTTATTCGAAATTTAAAAAAATATTTCAAATGTCTGTAAATGTCTGCAACATAAATAAAATAACTGCTAAATGTCTGCATCGTTAAAAAAGTCTGCAATAAAAATGAAAAGTCTTCAAATTTACAGACATGTCTGTGAATATGGCATCCCTGGTTGTAGGCGATGTTAGTTCATTCGGGATGAACAACTACTAAAAATCACCTAATCCGAACAGTGTGCTCCCCTTAACCTCAGCTCATTAACCTACAAGACTTTAGTCCTGTCATCATAGACCCCGCCTGTCTATCTGATGTTGGGTTTTATTTATTCAAATGGGGGATTTTTCTGAGATTCTTAAACTTCAAATGATTAACAGATCGATCGAACTTCCACTCGTTGTAATTACGGCCTCCGCACGATTTCGAAACGCACGACAGGTCCTAAACATGTAGCCGGGATCCATTTCTCTCCAGGTACGGGTCAATATTAGTCTGAGGCTAGCTGTATTCGGGTGACGTTTAGAACAGGCCGCGGCCTTCATGACGCGCCTTACTGAGTAAAGGCTGTTCCAATCAAAATTTGGTCAAACAGTAATGTGTGTGAGTCGACCAAAGTTATTATTAATAAGTCAAATTCTTTTTTTATTCAAGCTCAGTTAATGCAGAATACAGGAATAATATTCAGCTAAGCTTCTTTTTACCAAATTCGAATGGTCGGGTCTTTCGTTTAACACCTGTCATAAGATTTTGTACAGTCTTTTGTCCACTTTATTTGCCGCAGAATGCCAGTTTGCGTTGAACTGTTTCTCGCTCACAACAGCTTTTTGAGTCTTTTTAAAATTCCGCTTGACGATGGCCCAATATTGTTCGACTGGGCGGAGCTCTGGCGTGTTGGGAGGGTTCTTGTTCTTGGGCACCACTTAAACGTCGTTGGCAGCATCCACTCTATGGTATTTTTTCCGTAATGGCAAGATGCCAAATCCTGCCAAAATAGAACGGAACAATTGTGTCGCTTCAGGAATGGCAGTAAACGTTTTTGTAGGCACCCGCTCAGATAAATTTCCTGGTTGACGGCTCTTTTCGCAATGTAAATGATGCTCTTTAAGCCACAGGTACAGATGGCCTGCCATACCAGATGTGCTTGAAAATATCTGTTTAATGTGCTTGAAAATATCTGCCATCTTTCCCCGCCCAGTTACCGTAAAATATTCCTGTCCAGAAAGCTGTTTAAAGTCGGCCTTGACGTAAGTTTCATCGTCCTGCACCTCGCAATCAAACTTCGTCAGTATCGTCGTGTACAACTTTTGCGATCGTGCTTTGGCCGACGTGTTTTGTTTATCGTCGCGATTTGGAGTCACCACTTTCTTGTAAGTTGACAGTTCAGCTCGTGGTTTAGCTCCATCCACATTTGGGGGCGTCACTACCAGCATCTTTGCGACATCTCGGACTGAGAGGTTGAGGTTTCGTTCGAAACAGCGGGCAACTCTTTTTGTCGTCGCTGTGGCCTCCGGCTTTCGATAACCCACGATCCAGTTCTAATGGCTGTCGACAAACGTTCACCGAACACTTTTAATACGTTGGTAACAGTTTATTTAGCCATATTCAACAATTTTGCCAACTTGGCGTGAGAGAAGTTTGGATTTTCGCCATGCACGTGAAAAATTTTGATGTTTTGCTTCTCTTGCTTCGCGACATTTTGATAACTGAAGTGCAAATCTTAAAATCAAAATAGAGAAATGGTGCTACACGCACACATCTTCAAAATGAGGGGTGTGCAAATTTTTTTAATACACGATGAAAGAAAATGCGTCAAGTTTAAGTCGACCAAATTTTGATCGAAACACCCTTTAATCCAGCGACCACTTCTGAGTACGGTCCGAGGTTCGACACAGAGTCCCATCTAGTTGAAAAACAAAATTTGGCTTTAGGCCGAGCAGCACGGCCGTAGTACGGCGCTTGTGCACTGCTTTAGTTCAGAATTATTTTGCTGGTGTAGATTAGGGTGCCCCTAAAAATCAGTTTTTTCATTCTTACTTTTTAGTTTCGATTGTTAGGAAAAAATTATCTCGCGTTGAAGTGTAAAAAAAAATATGATGCATGTTTTTGATGAACTAAGTATTTGGGTACATCTTATTGATCAAAAGTAAGAGGAATTTTTAACGAAAAACATGTTCGATTTTAGGCAGTCCCCGCTCAAGTGCCCCATGAGTAGCCGGGCTCATTTATACAGAAAATTGTTCCTTGATACCCATTAAAACAAGAATTTGATGATTTTCTGGCCAATTCTTGCCTAAATAATGATAAAATCGAAAAGAAAAAACGCATATTTTTAGTTAAAATTACCCGTAACATTTAAATGATAAGTTGTAATTAAAAAAAATGGAAGGCAAAAATATGCACTACAATGTTTTCTTTAGTTTGATTTAAGATCACTTTTTCTCAAAATGAGAAACAAAAAAGTTATAATAAAAAAAAACTTAATTTTTAGAGACACCCTCATATAACGCGGAAATATAGCTCTACCATGGTCGAATGAAGAGCTAGACGGTAAACATGCTCTCACTTGAGGAAGTTCAAAATTTTCCTACATCACTCGGCTCGTAGCTCCCGGGATGCGGTTGTAATCATATGAGTTTTTTTCCGTGCCCTCGACGCTACCCCGCAATCTTCATTTACGATCATCCGTGTCGTAAAGTCGCTGATCCCGTGTTCCTTCCCCATTTTCTCCATTGAATGCATTGGATTCGCCCGAATATTCCTTTTGATGCCAGCGATAACTCTCTGAATCCAGCTGACCTCGCATGACCTTTGGCCACCTTCGCGTATAGTTGTCTTTTCTTTTCTCGGTCTAAGACCCTTTTCAAAGTCCACCGGAACACCCCCACGGTGATTGAAATGGCCTTTTGCGACATTTGTGCGTGGGACGAATCACGAATACGCTGCCACTTCATCATGGTGCAGTTGTCAAACTAAGGAAATCGGCTTCTTTTACTCACAGCCTACTAGCTTACGTGCATGCAAAGAAACCCAAAGCACTGTATGTACAGCGGAAACGGGAACCTTATTTGTACGATGGTGCAAATAGTATCACGCAAACGTGTCTACCCTCATTTGATTCCCTAGAGGGCACTCCGCTTGTAAACGATTGAAATCGAACTCGACCGCACCCTTGGTAGTAGTCCTAGCGGCCGCTAGGCTGGGGTCCATGTATGCCCTATCCTCAGCCGAGCCAGAATCTTCTGATCTCGATGGTAGGGCATATACTTCCATTCTTAAGTTGTGTTTTTGGTGTAGGAACGGTTATTGTACCAAGATACCTCCCAAGTATATCGATAGGTGCGCTTCACCCTGCGGGTAATGTCACTGTAGGGTATGGGAATTTTCTCTCGTTGAGCAAGACGGCCCTGCCAGTCTATCAGCAGCCTAATTCACAAGAATACCTGTGTGACCCAGACAAAGGTTACGCGGGTTTCCAAACTACCCATGCTAAAGCTCAGATAGATAACTCGCATAGTCGGGCAGTTCAGTTCCAAAACAGTCTGAGTCCCATTGAGCATATTGGATGCTTGCAAGGGCGCATAGGCCTGAGGGCTGATAAGAAAGCACAGGACCGGATAACTGGTCACAGCGGTTTGCAGCCTTCCCTGACACGTCGTTACCAACCTCGTCTTCGATTAATGAACAGGGTTTGATTTAATTATCACCCCAGGGTTCGGTTTCCACATAATGCTTGATACGCCAATCCACTTTATGGCTCATGGAGTCCCATGCCCGTTGCATTAAGCTAGGATCTCTACTTCCGTCACTGTAGTACCACAACGCTTTTACTCTACAGACGGTAGGCCTATATCCGAGAGTGCGGTTTCCTTGTAGCAACTTCATGGTTTTCATAGCCAGATCCTCGGTTACCACGCCAGGAGACCCTACTTTTTTCCACCTATAAACAAGCTATTGGTGAAGTCCGAAAGGTTCCACTACTAGTTTTAAAGGCCTCATTGTATTGAGATTCAAGGATGTAAAGCAGGGGCATGCCGCCCCAGGAGGAATGTAGAGCGGTACAGACAAGCACGGAACAGGCAAAACTCTATAACGAGACCGCTAAGCAATGAAGGCTCTGTACCGTGCTAATGACACATCCAATTTCTATGAGAAGTTTAACAGCTCGCGAAAAGTTCCTCTTTCTCTCTCCTTCACTCACTCTCCTCTCTCTTTTTCTCTCTCTCCCTCTCTTTCTTTTTCTCTCTCTCTCTATCTCTCTCTGAGGATCGTGGTAAAGCTGGAAGTTACACTATCAAAACGTAGGTTCCGCCAGCATTTTTCGCAGGGACGGTCGTGAGGAGCGACCATCTGGCGATCCGATATAGCATCGGCCAGCGAAATCCTGTCGCAATACGAAGGACAAATAGTTGCGAGCGGAAGTGGAAGACGAAGGTCTTCGATAAGGAACTCTTTGTTGAGGCACTCCGGTTCGACAACGAACTCTCGAACCGAAACGCGGACCAGCTGACGAATACGTTAGTAAGGGCATGCGACGCAACCATGCCGACCATACTGGTGGAATGAGCAACTCAGCATCCTTTGCGTTAGCTGTCTGCGAGCCAGAAGACGTATCCTGAGAGCTTAAACCACAGCAGACAGAGAGGTCCATAGGGCGGTGTACCGAGCGGCCAGGACCGAATGAAAACGAGAGATAAGACTGAGCATGACGAAATGCTGCAAGGAGTTGTGCCGAGCCGCTTATGTTAACCCCTGGGGCGACGCGTATCGTATTGTTATGGTGAAGATCAGAGGCCCAACAATGGCTTCAGAGCTATGTCCAGCAAAACTGGAGGTTATCGTAGATGGAATCTTCCCGACGCACTAGCCAACGACGTGGCCACTTACACCGTACAGCGAGGAAATAAAAAGTGACGTTGAGAGCATGCAAGTCTGGAACGAGGAGCTCGTGACAGTGGTGAAAGGGTTTACGGTGAACAAGGCACTTGGACCGGATGGAATCCCAAACGTAATACAGAAACTAGTGTTGCTGCCGAAGCCACGAAAGCCTCCGGGGGATCCAACATCGTATAGTCCAATATGCCTGTTGGATACTCTCGGGAAACTCCTGGAGAGGATCATCCTCAATAGACTGACGAAATTTACTAAAAGCGAGCACGGGCTATTGCGGATGCAATTCGGTTTCCGGAAAAGGAAGTCTACGGTGGATGCAATTCGGACAGTGGTTGACACAGCCGTAAAGGCGTCCAAACAGAAGCGGAAAGGCGATCGATATCGCGATATTGTAACGATCGACGTTAAGCACGTCTTCAATAGTGCCAGCTGGGAGGCTATTGCCGAGTCGCTACACAGGATGAGGGTACCTGTGCAAAATTCTGAAGAGTTATTTTCAGAGCCGGGTGCTGATCTACGAGACCTCCGTGGGGCGGAAATTGATTAACATTACGGCTGGAGTTCCTCAAGGTTCCATTGTTGGCCCAACACTTTGGAACAGAATGTACAACGAGCTGCTAACGGTGAAGCTTTCCAAAGGCGTAGTGAACGTTGGCTTTGTAGATGACATCGTATTATCAGTGAAAGCCGAAACACTGGAAGAAGTGGAAATGTTCGCGACAGAAGCAATCGGTATCATTGAAATCTAGATGCAGGGGTCGAAGCTGCAGATAGCCAACCACAAAACGGAGGTGCTGGTGGTCAGCAATTGCAAAACGGTACAGCAAGCAGAAATCGTCATCGGAGGGCTTGCCATATCCTCGAAGCGCATGCTGAAGTATCTGGGTGT
Organism: Aedes japonicus; assembly: GCA_034211315.2. Taxonomy (NCBI): domain Eukaryota; kingdom Metazoa; phylum Arthropoda; class Insecta; order Diptera; family Culicidae; genus Aedes; species Aedes japonicus. The sequence goes on along the minus strand of JASCZW010001097.1, from coordinate 156,331 downwards.
GATGATCAACGACCGGTTAAATTTCAACAGCCACGTAGATTCGGCCTGTGGGAAGGCATCATCAACCACGTAGATTATCAATGCAGTAGCCAGAATCATTCCGAACAGCTACGGACCTAGAAGTAGTAAGCGGCGTCTTCTGGCTAGTGTATCATTATCAATACTAAGATACGGAGGTCCCGTCTGGGTTGCAGCGTTGGAAACCGAGCGAAACCGGGCGAAGTTGAACAGTTCGTTCAGGCTCATGACCATGCGAGTTATGAGTGCGTACCGAACTATTTCATCGGAAGCAGTATGCGTCATTGCCGGAATGATCCCGATTGGCATCACTATCGCGGTGGACAGTGAATTTTATCAGCGAAGAAATGTCAGAGGAGTTCGAAAGCTGAGTGAGAGTGGAGTTGATGACTAAATGGCAAGAAGAAGGGGACACGGGAGTGAACGGTCGATGGACGCACCTGCTCATACTGGATTTGTCGATCTGGATGAAAAGGAAGCACGAAGAGGTAAATTTCTAGCTTATGTGGTTTCTGTCCGGTCATGGTTGCTTCAGGCAATATTTGCATCGATTCGGACACACAGCGTCACCCTTTTGTCCGGAGTGCGCAGACGTCCAAGAGATACCGGAGCACGTGGTCTTTAAGTGCCCACGCTTTGAACCAATGCAAAGCGAGATGCTTGCCATCATGTTCAAACGTTCGATTCGAATATGGCTGATTAAAAGTGAGAAATTGGAGCGTTCCGTTTATCGATTAAGAATTTAATAATAATTCAAAACCTCACCGTAATATAAGATTTATAATCGCATATCCGTTCTATATAGAAAATAATAGACAACTCTCATGCAGTCATGGCTAAAATGGGTAATTCTCACAAGTTCTCAATCGTTGCAGTGCATATTTCAAGGAAAACATAAGATTTCAGGGTAAAGGTTGCATGGAAACAAACAATTTTCCGCAATTAAGGTCGATTCTCACCACCACCTTGAAAATGTACTCCAGCGGCCTTCTCTTTATAATAAACAAATGTAAATTATGTTTCGACCGACATATTTTCTGAATCAGACTAAAATGCGATAACATTGTTCGATACGACGAGTCGATTTGCTGTGAAAGCATTGTTTCATGATCAAAGTTCTTTTATTTTATCACATCCGATTTTATCAGGTGCCAGCAGATAGAGGAGACCGCTGACGATAATCCATATATAGGAGTGATATAGGTATAGGGCTTATCTAGCGAAACGTATTTATTTTAGGAGCCACTCTGTTGTGGACTGTATTTTAGTTTATATTAAATTACTGTCTATTTATAAAGCCGTGGTAATAATGTCTGCTATAGTGTGGAAGAGACGATAAACATTCTTTAAAAGACTCAATGAATTCTGTTTCTGATTCTGTTCCGTACAAAGTTATTGGTGCAGTCCAGCAGTAAATTCACACAACTTCAAATAATCCACATTAACATACAGACTTTTGGGACAATCATAAATATCAGTTGGGATGAAAAGTCCTGGGCATCACAAATAGAAGACGCTAGTTTTCGAATTCACCAATTTCCTTCAAAAGACAGCCATTTAAAATTAATCACATTCTGTTTATTAGTTTTTGAGTTATTGTACTAAAAGGTACCACAATCACATTACATTCCTCGTACCATTTCTTCTTCACTGTTGAGTAGTGGTAAGCTGCCAAATTGTGCCAAAACAGGGTGTTTGAGAATGCTTCTAAAGCAGCACATGGTAATAAAGCCCGATTCAAAGAAAATATGGACGCATTCAAGTGATCATAACTCAAGAATTAAACAACACACATGGTTCATCAAAACATCAAAAATAAGGGGAGCTTTCAAACGGTATATAACGAGTTATTACATTTACATACCGAATGAACTGTCGCACTTTACTTGTGATTGATGCGATGCCATCATGATCAGCACAGTCGCTGGAGACACTGTACCGGCGAACTTATCCCACTTTAAACACATTTGTTGTGCATGTGTAACTTTTTTACCGGATCCTCGAAGTTTTCACTTGACAATTGCCCAATATTTTTCGATCGGTCTGAACTCAGGGCATTTCGGAGGATTAATCTCTTTGGCGACGAAATTAACATTATTTGGAGCATACCATTCTAGTACCTCATTAGAGTAGTGGAAGCTGTCTAGATCCGGCCAAAACACAACGTTGGCCTTGTGCTGCCGAATGAAGAGTAAAATCCGCTTTTTCAAATCCGCTTGGTTGATAGGCCACAATCGCAGATTCCTTGCCAAATCATTCGTTTCCAAGCAAACTTATCAGCAAAAACAAATTTATACCTAGAAAGGACATCCCGCATAATCACAAACCATTCCTGGACCATTTCACTTATTGCAGACGAGCGTTTCCGTTGTTGTTACGACATTTACCCTTAAAGTTGACAACTATAAACTAGCAATCTCCTATATAGTTTTAACAATATGTCAGAAAGTAAAAGCCAAATAACAATATGCTGAACAATATGATCTGTAATTTCGAGATGCGTTGATCAATCGAGAAAAACTTTTCAACAATTTCTTTGTCAACAAAACATCAACATATGCCTGTCAAACGTTGTTTGTTCCAGCCACCAGGGACGCGGTGGTGTATTAAAACGTGCGTCCAGATTTACTTTGAATCGAGCTTTATGTGTTTTTTGATGTAGATTTCACTGTTAATATTCCAGGTTTCTAAGAATGGTTGGCTGATTTTACCACACATACGTGTTTGTCAAACGAGATACACTAAGGTCTTTTAAACACGCTTGTTTTCGACGATAACTCCAGAACGGAACAACTTATCGTCCTGATTCGAATCAAATTTTACGTTTTAGGCAAAAAGTAATCATATGGCAGTTTATGAAAAATTCGCATTTGTGTAAATACTCAAAATTTTAAAACTATATTTGACCACTGCATGGAAAGTTCACACATGCAAACAAAATCGAAGCAATTTGAAACGTGTATGCATGTGAGTTTATCAACTCTATTTAGTCTTTTTTTACACGGTTTCATAGTAGAAGTGGAACGCATCCCTCGGGTAAAAAAATAACCTTTGTGTATTTAATTCTATATTTTGTTCTTTAAACCGCAATTCTGCGGTTCGTCTGTGCTTTGTTATATAGAATTTATTCTCTGGAATTTGTGAAAATTCAGTTGTGGATTGTTTTTTTTGAACGATTCGGATTTTCTTACCACTTGTCCAAAAAAAGATTTCGCAGCTCCTGTTGTCGAGACGCCGTTTTCAAAACTTCAATTTAAAAGTAAACAATATGCACATCGACGCAAAGAATCCACTGACAGCTGAACCATACACTGAAAGAAATTCTTACGCGATGCGACAAAGTAACAAAAATATTTCCGGACAGGCTTAACAACACAAAAAAAAACCTTTGTGTTTTCATAACGTTTGCATTAAAAAAAAACTGGACTCTTTTCGAAAAGTGATAAAAAAAAGCTAATACAGATAATTGCATTTGATAATTTTCCTGTAGAAGGTAATTATTTATGCTGACTTGCAAAAAAAAATTTTACACCCTTGCGAGCGGCCTTCTGGCAGTAAGCCGGAACATTCGCCATGCCAGACGAAAACATGCGTTTAGGCATGGTTTTGAGTGCTTTCTCCGTTTTATTTATCAATTCCTCCTCAGTTTTCGCAACAAAATTGTTGGAGTAGACCTTACGCTTCCGATTGCCCCAGAAATTCTCGATGGGTCGCAGCCGGGGGACGTTAGGCGATTTCGCCGACTGGGGTACCACATCGATATTTAGCCACTCCATCTCCTCCAACGATCGCTTCGAGTAGTGGGCCGACGCCAGATCCGGCCAGAACACCGCGTCTTCGCTCTTATGGTATTTCTTGATGAACGACGCAACTTCCGGCAGGCATTTCGTACTGTAAATTTCCCCGTTCACGGCCAGTCCGGAGCGAAAGGAGATCGGCTTTGACATCCCCTTCTCGCTGCTTTCCAGCCACAGCAGCACCTTCTTGGGGAACTGAGGAATAAACTTCACCTCGGAGATCACTTCCTTCGTGAGGGAAGTAAAATACGAAGCGCCCTGCCAGTCGTTGCCATCCAGTGTGAGATTGGTCCCGTCATCCATACTTTTTCACTATTTGGCCGGTTGAACCGACCTCCCGGCCAAGCGCACACAGCGATGTAGCCAGTTTTCCCTCGTGCTTCCTCTTTAGCATTCTTTGGAGATTCTTGTCGCTTAGGGTCGTCGGCCGTCCGGAACCGGGCTTTCTTTCGATGCTCTGATTGTTGTCTAATAGTGCCAAGATGTTGTAGATGGCGGAACGAGCGTATCCGGCGTCCACAAAGTGCCGCACGATTTCCGTTTTCGACGCGGCGGGGTGCCGTTCTTTGAACGCACACACTTCTGAACGTAGTTGCTTCACTGTTTTTGCCATCACGGTTAGAGTTCGACTAATAGAGCTGTCAAATTTTGTCTGCTGACTCATGGGTTACTATGTGTCGGATAGTCAATGGAAATAAAGCATTCGTGGACTGTAACATAACTATTTATTCGCGAGTATACAAAAGAAAACAACTGCGTGTTGTTAGCACAACTGTATAACACTGATATAGTTTTCCTTGTATTCTCCCATACGCGGGGTAACGATCTGTGATGATGTTGTTTTGAGAAGGAAATAATTTCTTAGACAGCAATTTTTGTAAACAGTAATTTTTGCTAGAACAAAGTTGTTAAGAGAAAGTATTGATAGTTCCGTTAGCTCACGGCAGGCGGTGAAAATTGAATAGAAGTAGTTTGAAATTGAGCGGAGGGCATTGTGAGGTAGTATTTCGAAACAAGAACACAATTTTTTACCAAGCATCCCCATGCGGGGTAGGTCAAGGCATGATCGAATGCACCACCTTGACAGGTTAACCAGTGAGTTCAGAGGGCACCACAAAGCGAAGATATACTGAATGAATTTAGCATAACGTCCACCCCCAGGTGAGGTGGAACCTCAATCCTTGGCTTGATCCAGTTGGATCTCCTCCTCGACTGGTAAAACTGCCAATTGAGTTGTTGGTCGACGATAGGTACCAATATTCGTACGTACGCTAACCACCCGGATAATTACCACCCGGAGTTACCATCGATGCCAAGCTACAGTTCAATCAACATGTGGGAATCACGACTGCTAAAGCCTTCTCAGTGTTAGGGCTAATCCGACGGCACGCCTCTGAGTTCAACGACATCTATGCTTTAAAATCACTCTATTGCAGTTTGGTACGGAGCATCCTCGAGTATACGGCCCCCGTTTGGTCTCCTTATTATGTGGCACCCATCGTTTCTATTGAACGTGTACAGAAGAAGGTCATTTGTTTCACACTTCGTTCACTTCCTTGGAATGACCCGGACAATCTCCCTCCGTACTCGGACCGTTGCAAACTAATAAGTTAGGAACTACTGACTGTCAGGCGTGTTGAAATGCAGCGTCTGCTAGTTTTTGACATCCTAATCGGCGTAATTGACTGCCCTGCGCTGCTTGAGCAGATTTCACTGAACGTTCCTCCTTGTCGACTTCGAAATTATCCGATACTTGCTGTTCCTTATCACCGCACTAATTATGGGTACAATAATCCGTTAGATTTGTGCCTTCGCACTTTTAATTCTGTATGTGACGAATTCGACTTTGATATGTCCAAAAATGTTTTTAAAAATCGAATAAGTAGAATTGTTTAGACTTTAAGTTATTGAAAACTAGTATTAAGTAGTTCAGTCTGTACGATTGTTATTATCGAAGACGGTGATAATAAATAATAAAATAATAAATAATAAATAATAATAATAATAATACCATCCTTGCCGGCACTTCCTCACTTCCTCAATTCGACCCGTCTTCCAATGCTTGGGCAAGGTGTTATCCTCCTTTAAGATAACTAGTAGTCTCTTCCGTAGCAACGTGGGATCTTTGAACAACTTGCCGCGTCGTTGCAAACCGGTGACATATTCATTGTACAATCTACGCCAAAAGCTTTGTTTGCGTTTTTGAACTAGATGATACCGCGAGAGACAGGTCTCCTTCAGGTCTCCGTGTAACGGTTCTGCTACAGATGTCAGTTCACGGCCTATAAGAAAATGTGCAGGACTTAGCGCCTCGTAATCCTTAGGATCATCCGATAATTGTACCAGAGGGCGGGAATTCAAGATGCCCTCTATTTGCACTAGCAATGTGTGCATCTCTTCGTAGGTAAGGTAGCTTTCATTCAGAATACGGTTCAAATGGGTTTTCACACATTTGATGTTAGCCTCCCATAGGCCACCCTGATGAGGTGCCTTAGGGCGATTAAAACTCCAAGAGATTCCTCGAGTTGGGCAGAATTTTTGAACTCGGCAATACAAAACTTGGCTCTTAAGGAGGTCAAACAATTCCTTCAGTTGTCGATCAGCACCCTTAAAATTTGTTCCATTATCCGAAAATAGTTCGGAAGGGTGCCCTTGACGACTCACAAGGCGATGTAAGGTTCCAAGAAAAGCATCAGAAGAAAGTGACGTCACCAACTCAAGCTGTATGGGCTTGGTTGTCATACAAATAAACAAACAAATATAAGCCTTAATCCTTACCTTTGAACGTCCTACCTTAATGAGGAAAGGGCCTGCATAATCAATGCCTGTTCATGCAAAAGGCAGTGCGGTGGTAACACGGCAAGTAGGCAGATCCCCCATAAACTGCTTTATGTCCTTCGGGTTGTTTTTGGCACAAGTGACACAGTTCCGTAGCACTCGATGGATCGTTCTTTTGGCATTAACTGGCCAGAACCTCTGCCTCATTATAGCAATCAGTCCAGTCAAACCCACGTGCAAGTGCTCACGGTGCAGGCAATCGATCAGCATATCAGTGAAAAGATTCTTCTCCGGTACTATCATTGGATGTTTTTGATCAAGCGGCAAATCAGAATGTCGAATTCGTCCTCCTACTTTCAGCAACTGATCCTTGTCATCGTAAAGAGGATTCAAGTTAGCTAACTTTCCCTTCACCTTCTTTCCACGCTGGAGGCTGATGATATCTTCTCGGTAAGCGATACGTTGCGCAATAGTTACCATTGTCCGTAAAGCATCATTGTGCTCAGCGATGGTCAGCATTCCAGCCCGACAATCACATTAGAATCACTGAAAGAGTATTTGAGTTCACTGCTGTCTTCTACGTCCACACGGTTGGTCGTACGGAGAAAGTCAGGACCCGTCCACCATAGTTCATCGTTTTTCAGTTCTGATGGAAACACCCCACGGGAGACTAAGTCTGCCGGATTCATTTTCGTTGACACGTGACGCCATTCAACGTTCTGTGATAACTGTCTAATTTTTAGTACTCTGTTCTTCTCAAACACTGGTGTTTCTTGTATCATATTTTGCAACCAACATAGCACAATCTTAGTAGAGTCCGACCAAAGCACCACCCTTGTAACTTTGGCAGCTACAGTTTCACGCACTACATTCGCTTGCTCCGTCAATAATGTTGCCGCACACAGCTCGAATCTGGGCACAGCCATTTCCTCCGGATTATCAACTGCGTGTTTTCGACGTTGCAACTCCTTCAGCGGAGTGACCTTCGACTTCGCACATATCAGTCGCACCTTTACTACTCCAATACTATTCACGCTACATAGGTATAAACAACAGCCATTCGCCGCGAGCGACGCATCTGCAAAGCCGTGCAGCTCCGTCGTTTTCGCATCATCCACTATGATTGATGCTGCATGGGTTATTTTATCAGTGCGGGCGAAGGTCAACTCATGAAAAATCGGCAATTTTTGTCCATTTTTTTAATGCAAACGTTACGAGCCTAATAACATGAATCTGTGCATGTAGATATCATTTTTTAAACATTTGGCGTGTTCAGAATGATATTTGCCGCTTCAGTAATATTAGAAACCAAACCCTAGTAGCACACATGTTGCCATTCGGTTGAAATAACAAAGATATGACTTACTAAGTTATATTTAAGTTACTACAACTAATTTTGATCAAAGTGTGCTACTTGGGAACCTCTGCTTTGCAGTTGTATACGGCCATAGATCAGAATTTCCCGATAGATGTTGTTTACATCCCAGCGAGATTTGGTCAGTTAACACTGGAAAATGGTTTGGTTTCATAAACCATATCACACCTGATTGGACACATGACACGGCATCTCTAGCCAATCATGTATTGAGTGATTGGCTAGAGATGCCTTGTCATGGGCCCAATTAAGCTGGTTGATTTGAATCAAAAAAAAAAAATTCACGTAAAACAAAACTGTACTACAGAGATTCAGGCAGACTTAAAGTTCAATTTACTATGAAAGATTAAATTATTTATCACTGTAGTTTATGTCCCAAACAAATGGAGAAGACACTAGTCCAACAATATAAGTGATCTGGCGCGATTTTACGTCGGCTAGTTTTTACTGCCGAATAGATTCCTTAATCGATTTTTTTTTTTTGTAATTAAGTACAGCATTCTCGAAACGATGCATTTAATCACGAGAAAAAAATAGGAGCACCGTAGAAATTGCATGAGCGGAATGGCGGGTGCTCTCATACATAGTCGAAAAGGTATCGTTGCATTGTTCTGGTCAAAAGTGATTCTGAGTGTAGCATGTTTATTATTCAGAAGGTTTCGGTTTTAGTTTGAATAAAATGGGTGGAATGGTCAAACAAACCAGAGCGTGCATATTGGTTCCATCATTGCTGATGAATGGATGGTTTGAGTAATCAAAAAGCATTTCACCGATTTGCCCGCCAGGGCAAGACATATGTAGAACACGTGACTATTCAATGAATGTTTTGAGAGTAGCATCGAGTTGTTGATTTTTCTCGGTCAGCTTAAACAACTTTCGATACTCTACGGACGTAACTGGCAGTAAATGCAACATATGACATCATTTAAACGTAACATCATAGTTTGTTGGCTGGGTAGTGGTCGCTTTTGATGGTTCAATTATCAAAATAGAATATATTGCTTTCTAGGAATCACACAGTTTCTCTTTTATGTACCCATTTATGCGTTGGCTGTAATTGTATGACTTGAGGATAAGACACATGTTGGAGAATAGTTTCACGTTTCCTGGAATCGATTAGAAGATCACGGATTTCTAAATAAACTTAATAAAAAGTCTAGAAAGAAAACACAAAACTGCAATCTTATACCATTTTCATGCAGGTATTATACCTTTCTTCGATTTTCATGTTTATTTTTGTCATGTTAGCTAATGTCAACAACCCTGAGAATTTCGTTTCAATTTGTTTACACAGATAATTTTCTGGATGTTTCATGTCATGAGATATCCTAGAAATTTTAATGCATGTTTTTTTCTGCCCTCAGCTTCTCATTATTTCTTATAATTCTTTTTTAAGGCCGATCTTCAGATTACCATAAAAAAATAGCAATTGAATGTGATTGCAAGATAAATCCAACGCAGCTCTATGATGTTTAAGTGAACTTATCACAAGTCTGTCGGAAAATCATTGCTGAGATTTTTTGGGATCAAAGAAGGCTGCGTCTGAAGACTGACGTTTCAGGATTTCGCTGTTGCTCGCGATGTTTAATTGCTTTAAATTTATTTTTAAAGTTTTCATTCAGATTCTGTTTTTGTCAAACGTCGATATACCCGTTTAGTCTTATTCCACCTTTTTTCATTTAGCTGTTTTGCCCACACCAGAATCCTAGCGAAGCCGACTGAAAAAATAGCCAGAGCGAGGGTGACGACTGTAAAAGGACACAAAAAGAACAGCGACCTTGAAAATACTTGCTTAATTAGATCCAATCAATCTCAACCATCCGCATAATTATCTCAAAAGGATCTTGTCTTATGATTACTAAAAAAATAATCAAAAAAAAACCGAAAAGTATCTCTTTATTAGAGTGGCTTTCAGCCTCCTGGACTGGTTCGCCATACGAAAATTACACTGAAAGAACGAAAAAAAAAAGATTTTATCAATTTATTCATGAGATGGCAATACGGTTGTGCAACGAACAATACTTCGAGTACCGAAACAAGTCATTGAATCATGCAAAAGCATTCGCTGCACTAACTAAGAACTAACACCCCATCCCCCCCTTAATGAACATTCTCCACCAAAACGTGCAAAACAACAGCCTCCCCCGAAACGTTCGTCGGTAGGTGGCTACTACAAAAATAACAGGATTCGGAAGGGTTTCCTTGAGCTCAACAACATCAGCAGCACATCCAGCAACAAAAACATCCACGACCGCAACTCGCCCGAGGAGATTTTTGAATTAAAAGAAACAATGCGGGAGCTAACCCACGTGATTTTCAACATACAGCAGCAGTAGGAGCGGCATTTGCATTCGTTGGCGCTTTGTGGCTCTTCCAAGTAGGACCTGGAATTGTTTTGAAATGAAGGTAGCTATTCGGATGAAAATTCTTTCGGAGCTGTTGGCTTTGCGTTGTTTGTCGAGTAGGGTGGAGGTTCCTATAGTTGAGATGCGTAAAATGTATTACGTTTCAAGAGTTGCCCAAGCCTCTATGGGAACTCAACGCTTCTAACGTACCGCAATTGTATCAGCTTTGACCCTTGTTGATAAAAGCATACTTTATAAGCATAGCAAACATCGTTGGGAATGTTAATATTCCGTGTTTCTCGTGTGCAAATGCTAAAATTGAACGTGCAAAGTATAACGTTACTTAACACGAGCTTATGACTGATTGTAGTCGGGATTTGAAGTTGTTAGAAGTACGTCAATTTTCTTTTTCTTTTTAATTCGTAAAGCGTGTTCCTATGATAACAAAACACGATCAACCGAGTACAAGCATTTACACCACTTGTCGAATTGTACATTTTTGGAACATTTTCATCAAGCGTGAAGGTTGACAGAGGAGGGTGACCTTTCCCTCCTTCAGTTTAAACATTACTTACTATGCTTACTACATTCTCATACAGGCTGAAAGTCTCTCTAATAAAAACATCTAATCCTGGTTACATTCTACTTCCAGGTTATTTTTTTAAGTCAGTTTAATGATCTAATTTAAAAAATAACACGTCAGTGCTGATAAAAAGAAAGCTATCAGTTGTTATTTTGAAAGCTGGTCACTACTGTGGTAATATCTCTTATAGTTTTGGAAAGATTTCTTATATCCCATTTCATTTTATGATTAAAGGATGTCCATAGTACAATAGCATCACTTTGTTTTGCTTGCCATAAATAAGCCCATAAACCGATGGCTACACAGTTTGAAAGAAAAAAGTAGTTTAACCCAGGTCTGTTATATTAGTGATTGCGTTGTTTACGCTTGCTTTGTTTGACCAGCAGCGCTTGACTGTGGATTGGAGGTTAACAGCGGAACAAACCGAAAAGTATGCTCCCGATAAATAGATAAGATCGTGGAAGCCATTATTGAGAAAAGTTCCAATCTTTCTGTGCATTTGGCTCGCAAAGTTTTTTTTTTGTTTTGTTTTTTTGTATCTTTATTTTCCGTCGGCCTATAAATGTGCCTTTCCTCAAGAAATATTTGGTTTAGTAGGCCATATGTAGTTGTGGCCGAAAATCCAAAAGTTTCACGGCACTATCAACAAGAATGTGTATGAAAAAGAATGTACGCAAAAGCGGTTGTTACCGTTTGTAAGAAACACAGACTCTTCACCTCTGTTTTGGCCTGATTTATGCTCTTTTCACTATGGTAAAGCCATCATGGAATAGCATATTCCTCAAGTGTTCAAATACGTGCCAAAAATAGCGAGTCCACCCAAGTTTCCAGAGCTTCACCCGATAGAAAAATACTGGGCTCTGGTTAAGCGGAAACTCTTTGAAATTAAGAAGGAAGCAAATGGGTTCGACGATTTCAAGAGAAAATGGAGAAATGCCACCGCCCACGTATCTGTGGATACTGTACGGAATCTGAAGACGGGTTTACCATTGAAAATTCGAGAATTTTACAGAAAGAAGGATTCACATCTCAATCAACTGTTCCTACTGTATGTATATACAGCAATTCCATAGTAAAAAGATTTACGATCCCTCAGAATTTTATAAAAGTCGGTAATTTAGATCCGTATTGAAAAACATTAGAAAAGTTGTTTTGTTTGATTTTGGCGTAATAATGTTTGTATTCACACGTTTGAAATAAATACCAAAAAACTATATTTAAAAAAAAACATAGAATAACCGTCTGAAAATGCCAAATATTAGAACACGTGGCTTCCCAGACAACCAAAATGCACGTATATTGAAAGTTGTTTTAATGATTTACAAACATATATGTAAGTAAACAAATCGTATAGAATGCAAAAAATATGGCTTATACGTGCAAAAGTGGAGGACATATACGTGAAAACTCTATTGTTTTCTTAAACGAGTTGATTTGATGTCGTATGCGATTGTATATGTAATAACAAATTCGATTTAAAAAGGTTAGAGATGTATATCCGATTTAGTTTGTGACGCAGTACGATGAATAAATGACACATCGTATAGAAGTCAAAACGATTTAACTTATACATACTATGATAAAGGTCACAGTTCATTGCGTTTTTGACTTAAAATATAGGTATATACGATACTATTTGAACACTGTTATACGACTTGTGGTTGTCTGGGTTATACTCAGCCTCTCACAAAAAAGCAAATAAATTTTTAGAAATCACTTAAGATTGATTGGTACCTATTGGTAGGCAAGTTACTTTGTAGCACGTTGTAAGATAGTCAGGAAAAACTAAAAACATAGAGTTTTTGAAAAAAAAAAGAACTCAAAAACTGTATGTAAGTATTTTCATCGACAATTTTCTTATATGTTAAAGTTTGACGTGAGTTTTATGTAAAAGTTTGAGTTTTCATGAAAATAATATGTTAAAGAGGTATCTTTGGTCCCGAAACCATGAAAACAATACAAAAGAATGTAATCCATGTTGTTACAATGTATAGGTAAATTTTTATATTTTCCTTAAAAAAATATTGGTTATTTTCCTACAATTTGCGCAAGACGTTGTTAAAATAAGTACAATGATTCAAAAGTTATGATTTTTTTTTAAAGTGCACTTTAAAAATAAATCATGTTTTTGGACCACTCTAACGCAGGAATGGTCAAGCAAATCTATGTATATAAAAATGAAGTTATGTCTGTCTGTCTGTTTGTCTGTCTGTCTGTCTGTCTGTCTGTCTGTCTGTTTGTCTGTCTGACTGTCTTTTTTTTTGTGGGAAAGTTTTTAAGCCGACCCAGCACACGTTCGGTAGCCGGACTCCAGCTACCAAATTCGTCCATCGTTTGCCAGAGTGAGGGACTCTGAACAGAGAAGATGACTCTGAACCCTACTCCTCGAAAGAGTCGACGTTGCCTGTATCCCCCGGATTCCACTGGAAGTGACTACTCCGGGAGGAGGCTGTGCTCATGCACTTCGCTTGTTGCCAGGCCTAGCTAGTCGCGCTAGTTCGCTGATCTTATCACCATAAAACTTCTGCTGATGCGCACTCTGGTTGTAGATGTACTACTCTTCTTGTTGACCAGTTGGATGCCGAGGTCGGTCCACCGATTCCGGTTGGAAGGTGACTTCCGGTTCACTAGGGCCCCGACGACCCTGAACTGGCGGTTTGTCACAATTGGTACTTCTCAGCATACTCCCCGACGGTGGAGATAGCCTACTCCGGCGGAGGGTTTCCCAACGAAAGAATATCTCCCGAAACCGTTAACGAACGCGATATGCTTGCTTCAATGGTGTCCGGTACTGTCGAGGTCGGTCCAGCGATTCCGGTTGGAAGATTGCTTCCGGTTCCCTGGTGCCCCAACGACTCATATTAGTGACTCGCTACGGACTACTCAGAATAGTCCCCGACGGTGGATCCATCCTACTCCGACGAAGTGTTCCCCGGCGGTGGAAGTTCTTCCGAAACCGATGCAATGCGGGCAGATGTCTAGGTCGGTCCTGCGGTTCTGGTTGGAGGATGACTTCCAGTCCACAGGCGTCATCGACTCAAAACCTGTACTGCTACGTAACTTGTTGCTGCTCTTCTCGCCAACTTCGTTGCAATGCAGACATAATCTCAATGACTGTTCTGTTGACCGCGTCCCATTTTTCTTCGTCAGCACACATTTTTTTAACAATGTTGTCCACGTTTACGTCGTTACCGACGATGGTTCTCATGCTGTTTCGCACGTTCTCGAACCGCGGACATTCTAAGACAACGTGCTCAGGCGTTTCCTCTGCATAACCACACGCGGTGCAGGACGGCGATCTCGCGTGGCCGAACCTGTTCAGATACTTCTTGAAACAGCCATGACCGGACAGAAACTGCGTCATGTGGAAATTTACATCACTGTGTGGTCTGTTCACCCACCTCGACAGGCATGGAATTAGCCGGTGCGTCCATCTGCCGTTATCAGCGTTGTCCCACTGCTGCTGCCACTTCCTTAAGGTGTTAGCTCGGGCAGTTCTTCGGACACCTCTTGTGCCCGGTCTCTATAGCACTCACTATCTTCTTTTAGTAGAAGGTTTATGGGGATCGTTCCAGCTATCACGTAGACTGCCTCTGACGAGATAGTTCGATACGCACTAGCCACCCACATGGCCATCAGCCTAAACGTGCTGTTAAGCCGAGATCGGTTCCTTTCCGTCTGCAGTGCCGTCTCCCATACAGGTCCCGCGTATCAGAGCACTGATGTGGACACACTCGCCAGTACTCGCTTCTTACTGATGCTGATCGCTGAGTTGTTGGGCATGATCCGAGATAATGCCGAGATTATCTTTGCGGACCTTTCATATGCGTAGTCTACGTAAAGTTTAGCCGATCATCTATCATCACTCCCAGGTGTTTGACTTATCGCTTAGAGTCGATGATACACTCGCCGACCGAGAGTCTTGCGTGCTGCCTTGCTTTCCGGTTACTTATCAGTACCACCTCGGTCTTGTGATGAGCTAACGCCAGTTTCTTCTCACGCATCCAGTCTTCCACAGTATCTATCGCTTCCGTGGCGAGTGCTTCTACTTCCTCTTGAGATTCGTCGACCACTAGGAGCACAACGTCGTCCGCAAACCCGACCATCTTCACGCCTCTGGGGAGGCGCAGCCTCAGGACTCCGTCATACATAGCTTTCCAAAGGGTTGGACTCAGGATGGAACCCTGTGGGACGCCCGCTGTGACGGTTGCACATCTTTTCCGGTGTCCGTTTTGTATATCAGTGTCCTGTTCTGAAAGTAGCTCCTCAGGACCCTACAGAGGTACTCGGGGGCTCCTACTCTGTGCAGCAAGTCGGTGGTTGCAGCCCAACTAGCACTGTTGAAGGCATTTTTCACGTCCAGGGTGACCACTCCGCAGTAGCGGTTCCCTCTTCTCTTTTGCTTCTGCGCGGACTCCATAGCTTCCACGACCGTTCGGATGGCATCCACCGTCTTCCTTTCCGGAAGCCGAACTGCATGTTGGACAGACCATCTAATCCCTCCGTGTATTTTGTAAGCCTGTTGAGGATTACTCTTTCAAGCACTTTGCCGACTATATCCAACAGGCATATCGGCATATATGCTGAAGGATCTCCAGGAGGCTTGCCTGGCTTCGGCAATAACACCAGTTTTTGTCGCTTCCTGATATCCGGGAAGTTACCATCGTCGATGCCCTTTTGCAACACGGTCCTGAACATTTGTTAGGATTGCTGCCTTTAGAGCCACGTTGGAGATACCATCTGGTCCCATGGCCTTCTTGATTTTCAAAGCTTTTGCCACCGCTGTTAGCTACTCGTTTGTTACTCGGGCTTCTTCCTCGTGGTCATCCTGGTCATCATACGGTGTGGACGGCCAGATTGTCGGTTCATGCTGCGGAAAAAGCGCATCTACGATGACTTTCATCTTCTCTGGGCACCTATCAGGTGGTACAGCTGGACTTCTTATCTTCGCCATGGCAACTCTGTAGGCATCACCCCACGGATTTGAATTGGCATTACGGCAAAGTTCCTCTAAGCAGGCTTTCTTATTCTGTCTGTCTGTCTGTCTGTCTGTCTGTCTGTCTGTCTGTCTGTCTGTCTGTCTGTCTGTCTGTCTTGTAAAATTTGTATGTTCGGCTTTTTGGGGGCTCCCTTCTGGAAAGGGAGGCTCCCATACATATCAAACATTGTTTTTTTGCATAACTCGAACACTAATCCAGCAAATAGAACCAAAATTTACATTAGGAGGCATACATTTTTAAGGCCAGAAATGTTGGTGCTTTGTGACCCCTCAGTTTTCGGGAAAGGAGAGGGGCTGTTATATTAATGAACCACAAATTTCATCTAAACAGGAGAATTATCTCTACTGTTATGAACATTTGTATGCAAGGAGTTTTGGGGCCGGAGAAGCTGCTTATGATCGGTTCCCTTTAGAACAAGGGGCTCCCATACAAATAAAACAACAAATTTCTGCATAACTCGAGAACTAATCAAGAAAATGGAACCAAATTTGGCATGAGGGAGTGTTACGTTAGGGATCGTTTTAACAAAAAGAATTTATTATTCCGAATCGTTGAACGTCCTTTATTCGTCCGAAACTTGGACCGTTATAAATTCCTGTTCCATACAAATATAGTTTTAGGTTATTTTATAGTTCCCTACGTTGCTAACTTGCCACTGTCCTGGCCAATTTGTTTGTCTATACTGTTCAAGATTAAGGCATCATTCTAGATATTCCACATTATTACCTTCAATTTACGTAAGTTTTAAACACGTTTAGGTACACAAAACTTAGATTAAGTAGCAAAACAATGCAGCAAATTCACGACTTCTAACATTAGTATTGTTTTGCCATATTCAATTTTGCCATCTCATTGGATCCTGACAGCAGGACACTTTCTCGCCTCATACATTAACACCAATTTTCAAGGCGAATAGAACACACCCGCTAGCAGGGTTGGTGCATCTACTGATTAGGTGCATTCGACAGCGAGGAGTCTAATGACACTCCCTCCTGGCTGACTCCGCCTCTGAGTTTTCCAACTCTCTATTGTCCTTGACATCGAGCACAGCAACCTTCACAGCTGGTCTCTCGTACACGCCCTTAGCTATTCTAATGGTAACCGAACGTACCTGTCCATCTCTGTTCGTCGCGCCTATAATACGCCCCTTCGGCTAACAATTCATTGGGTAATCTGGATCCACAATGACATTGTCACCCTCTTGGATCGGCGATGCTCTCATGAACCATTTTGAACGCCGGGTTATTTTCGGTAAATTCTCCCGCAGCCTCCTCCTCCAAAAGTAGTTGGCCAATTCATGGGAACGATGCCACGTCTCAAAGCAATAGAATCGTCGCCCAGGATAGACCACGATTTGGATCCATCAGAAGTGCCCGCAACCAGTGGTTCGGGGTAAGTGCAGGAGCTGCTTCATTCTCGATTGGTACGTGTGTAAGCGGTCATGCATTGAGAATTCCCTCTACCTCAATCAGCACATTCCTGAGCTCTTCATCCGTTGGACGAGGCAAAAGTTTTAGCTCCGACAAGGCCCACTTAACTGACTGGACAAGCCGTTCCCAACTTCCTCTCATATGAGGAGCTGCTGGAGGTCTTGTTCTGGTCGACTGTTTGCAAAACCTGCTTCAGCTCACGATCAGCGCCGATAAAGTTGGTACCTCTATCACTATAAAAGACAGCTGGCGTACCACGCCGCGCAATAAATTGCGCAGTGCCATGGAAATTATTTTTTGTAACATCATAAGCTATTTGGAAGGCGAGTTCCCTGAATTTTTCTGACAAACTTCAATTTTAATCCAGTTTGCTGTGCAGAAACCAACATTGGAGGGATAATCGAATGAAATTTTAAATAATTCCTATTTTCATCAATTTTGACAATTTCATCATTGGAAACGAGTAGTTTATGTTTAAGTCTGAATTTATTAGTGTGAAAATAATTCATATTTTTCAACACTTAACAACGTTTATTGCGTTACAATCTTACACTTTCCATTAGAATTCTCTAAATTGTACTCTTTCCAAAAGATAAAAAAATAAACCGAGGTTTGAACGCAACCCCTTATTCTAACACAGGAAGGCTGTCGAATCGGCTCAGAATAACTGTTGTATAACAAAACTTACAAAACTTATCCACTAACATGGCAGAACAAATTTGTAAGTTAAGAACAAAAACGAAGAACAAAAAAAAGAAATAACTCGCACCTTGATTTTTGCCTTACTGTCCTAGAAGAAATCCTTAACCAAAACAACCGAAGCAAGTGCCTACTGAGCCAGCATGTAATCAAATCTTGATAGTTGATGATTGATCACGAGCAGAGGTGATAATTTCACATTTGGCATTGTTGGCCTGCATTTCAGACATCTAGCACCACGTTGCTAACCGCTCAATGTCAGTTTGAAGTGCAGCATAATCTAGAATCGACCTGATCGAACGGTACATTTTCAGATCATCTGCCGCCTATGGCTGCTTACAGGATGATAACTGCTCAATCACGTCGCTTTTCCAACACCATTTAAATAATTTAAATTTTTGTTTTTCACATATGGCTTGTGTATTTACATACATTTACATTCATGTTCAATCCCGAATAATGTCGCTCATACTGGTTTAACGCTACAATCGTCGATAGGCCAATCGGTAAGCATGGTATCGCCAAGGGTGTAATTTTGTATGTTTTTTTAACGAAGAAAGATTCATCGTTCTCACCACTACCGATTTAAACACTAGTTTTGCATCATATATTCTCAACTGAAAATTTTAAGAGTTCATCTAGAACGGTCGTTTCAGATAAACAGTTTGTAAAAAGAGCATGTTTGTCACAGTTGCTTTCAATGTTCATTGGAAATAGTTTACACACTGAATTAATGAAAAAACATTGTTAGAAAGTGATATTTATTGTTTAAGTTTGATAAAATGACAGGTAGTTGGTTATACACAATAAATCGCAACAAGGTCGATTTGAGTTATTTTCACCAATACACTAAACAATGATATGATTTTCAATCTAGTGTCTGTCAAAAACTGCTACAACAGTTTCTGGAACTCAACATTGTACCGGATGATTGGAGACGGGTGAGAGCTACTGCCATTACTTGCCTGGTAAGCCCGCGTCCGACCACAACTCCTATCGACCCATCGCGATGTTATCCTGTATTCGAAAGTTGTTGGAGAAAATGATCCTCTTCCGTCTGGACAAATGGGTTGAGACGAACAACCTGCTTTCAGATACTCAATATGGTTTCCGTAGGGGTAAGGGAACGAACGACTGTCTCGCGTTGCTTTCCACAGATATTCAGTTAGCTTTTGCTAAAAAAGAGCAAATGGCTTCTGTATTCTTGGACATAAAGGGGGCTTTTGATTCAGTATCTGTTGAAGTTCTTTCAGATAAACTCCACACTTGTGGCTTTTCTCCATTAATTAATAATTTTTTGTACAATTTACTGTCAGAGAAACATATGAGCTTCTCTCATGGAACCTCTACAGTTTCCCGATTTAGCTACATGGGTCTCCCCCAGGGCTCATGTTTAAGCCCTCTTTTGTATAATTTTTATGTCAAAGACATTGACGGTTGTCTAAGTGACAATTGTACGTTGAGACAACTTGCAGATGACGGCGTAGTGTCTGTCACGGGATCCAATGGGATCGATCAGCAAGGACCCTTACAGGATACCTGAGACAATTTATCTACTTGGGCTCTAGAGCTAGGTATCGAATTCTCTAAGGAGAACGGAGAAAACTGTCGGTTTGTCGATTTTGTCGGTTATGGAATACGGTAGTTTTTGTTTTCTGTCAGCGGCTCGGTCGCACTTTATTAAACTGGAACGTGTTCAGTATCGGTGTCTTCGTATCGCGTTAGGTTGCATGCACTCGACTCACACCATGAGTCTTGAAGTTCTGGCGGGCATTTTGCCACTCTCGGATCGGTTTTCAGAATTATCTCTCCGGCTCCTCACCAGATGTGAAGTTATGAACCCCCAGGTGATCGAAAATTTTGAGAAACTCCCTTGAACCCTCAAACCCGCTTCATGACTTTGTACCATTTGTACATAACACAGGATGTCAGCCCTTCGCCGAACATTTCCAATCGTGTTTGCTTCTCCGATTTCGAAAATTCGGTTTATTTTTATTTATCCATGAAGCAGGAGCTTCATGGAATTCCAGAGCATCATCGTCATATGATTGCTCCGGTGATATTTGTTGCAAAGTTTGGCCAAGTTGATCCCACTAAATCGTTTTTCACTGACGGATCTTTGATAGAGGATTCAGCAGGCTTTGGTATATTTAATGAAATTTATAGCGCCAATCGTAAACTTCAAGCTTCTTGTACCGTATATGTCACTGAATTAGCGGTAATACACTCCACGTTAGAAATCGTTGCCTCATTAACACCGGATCAGTACTTCATTTTCACGGATAGTCTTAGTTCTATAGAGGCTAATCACTCTTTGAGGCCGGTAAAGCACTCCTCGTATTTTCTCATGAAAATACAAGAGCTTCTAAGTGCTTTATCTTCGCGTTATTTTATCATCACCTTTGAGCCTGTACAAATAAATGAATTCGTAATAAAAAAAATGTTATCATCACCTTTGTATGGGTCCCATCTCATTTTTCAATTCCGGGCAATGAGAAAGCGGACTCCCTTGCAAAGGTGGGCGCTATGGAAGGCGATATTTGTGATCGACAATTCGCCTTCATCGAATTTTTTCCTATTTTTCGTCAACAGTCACTCGTTAGCTGGCAGTATAAATAGAGTAAAGGAGATTTGGGGCGATGGCAACACTCTATCATCCCAAAGGTGTCGAAGAAATCTTGATTTAGGAGTATGGATATGGGCCGAGACTTCATTCGTGTCGTGTCTCGCCTCATGTCCAATAATGTCCAATTTTTTGAACGCTCATTTATACCGGGTTGGGCTGAGCGGCAGCAATCTCTGTGAGTGTGGACAAGGCTATCAGGACGCAGATCTCGTTATTTTGTCTTGTGCTGAACATTGTGGAGTCAGATCGGAGCTTTATGATTCCCTTCGGGTTCGAGGTAGACAACCCAATGTGCTAATTCGAGATATTTTGGCTGTACGTGATTTGGAGTACATGAAACTCATTTGTGTGTTTTTAACTAACATTAGCCTTAGATTGTAGTTAGTTTAACCTGTATGTTTACTATAAGTTTGTTTTATCTGTGTATGTGTGTGTGTGTTTTTTTTCTTTTTCAAAAAATGTTCAAGTCAAAAGAAAACCATAAATTGTATAGTTATAAGTGTTTAGATAATTTAGAATTTAAATTAAATGTGTTATGTAAACCATACTTTAAATTCCCACCCTCTTTCCCATCCGTAATTTGTAATTCCTATTAACCTCGAGACGGCCGCGAGTAATCGGCTCTATCCTCCTAACTGTAGTTTTAAGATAAATGATGTATAAAAATATGAAAATTTGGCTCTGTAAAATTAATTTGATTGAGCCTGTACAAATAAATGATTATTAAAAAAAAAAACAATAGCCAACGGCGTATTATTGTTTCTACGAGCTTGATTATCAATGACTTACGTTATAATGAACACTCGTGACTTTAGTGGGGGAGGGAAGGGGTAACATGTGCCTCCATATTGGTATGAAATCGTATATCCAATTCAAATTTAGTTGTGTATTATATTCAAACGTTTTTCCTTCATAGTGGTTATACTTTCCCTTGTCCGACTCTTGGAGGTGTCTTTGGATAAAATAAATAAACACATATTTGTTGGTTATTTTATAATTACGATTTATTTATTCCTAAGTCAAGGAAATAAAACTTAAGTCTTATAATTTCTACTTATTTATTAGTTTTACAATATTCCCTTATGCCATGAACTTCGTGTTGGATTCATAATACCGGATTATGGATTATGGATGTTGGATTCATAATACCGGATTACCGATTATGGAGAGGAAAGTATACAATCTATTTTAGATATTTTGATTTTTTATAGAACTCATTTACATACTTTGTTCATCTGTTGATATATAGATAGAAGATACAAAGATACAGATGATAAACAGTCGTGTATTATTCAATTCGTTGTTTACTAAGCCAAATGTCCGTACTTAAAATATAAACTTTTCACTTTGCGTTTTGCATATACAAATATCTTCTTTATCGTTTTTGTTCGTTTGTTCGTTCCTTTTTTTTCTTTGCCAACTGTGATTTTTAAAAGAATATTTTATCTTCTAGAAGCACAAAATCATTTTGTTAGTATTAGTCTTTGATTTGATGTAGTTTGCTAAACACATATGCTCAGCCACTTTATTCTAGTTTTATTCAATTTCCTTCAAAGCTGAGTTCTTAGTTTCCACTAACAGGGGGTTCAATAAAGTAGCTTTAGATGTGCGGGGGAGCGAAGGGTCATCAAAAAATACGGCGCTGATGGTATAGTGGTAAGCCCGGTGGCTTTTCACCACAGTCACTATAGTCTGAGACGAAAAAAATCTGATCACGTCTTCCTTCGGTAGGAAATAATGCCTTTGGTCCCGGCCCATGTGTTGATGGGTTCAATATGTAGGATCCAGGTCGTACCCCTCGCGTGAAGAACTAAGCTGAAAGTCACGAAAATACGAAACAACAACAGCAGTATCAATATCAGCTAACCAGTACTTCCTCAATAAATGTTTATTTATACTTTAAAAATACTTAATCATACACTCAATATTATACATACTAGAACAGTTATTTGAAACATTACTTTGATAGCATTTAAATCTTTACATTTATGGTTTTATTTTTCATTGATTAACAAATATGTACTATTGAATAAAACAATTTTTTTAAATCTTTTTTCAAGTTATGGCCGGCTCAGTTAGTATTTGGCCACTTCTTTTAAATAATTGTTGCACATCTAGTTGTCAGAGCGAGAAAGTAATGACAGAGTTTTGATTCGTGTAGATTGTTCGTTCAGTGGTACAAATTTCATCAAGATTCATACACATTTTGAAAAGAAATGCAAAAGTTTTTATTACTAGCACTATTTTTTGGCCTAACTTAGAAAGCTGCCATTACAGCCCTGAAATTAAATAAACTATCATATAATTTTAAGGGTGTACGGAATCAAATTGCGACACACACAAATATTCGGAAAAATTCACCCGGTCAACCCATCATCTTCAAGTAAAATAAGTAAAATAAAACATTTTATGAATATTTTCTCATGTTTGTTTTATTCAATTTCAATTCCATATCCAAATGCGCGAATCTTCTTCTTAACATTACTCATAGGATGCCTCCGAAGTGTCTGCTTCATGATGGCCAAGTACATGATGACACGATGATAAAGATCTGGATTTTCGAGGTACGTGCGCAAAATTTCTTTGCACGAAAAATCGCAGCAAGCCGTGCTTTGAAACTGACGTGTTTTGTTTTTGCTGCGTCGTTTTCGCGAAAAAAAATCAAACAATAATTCCTAATTTAACCTTAACTAACAGTGAAATCATAAAATATCCGCGTGCTTTGGGAAACCTGTAGTGAATACAATCGATTCCCACCCGAAATGTGTGAGCGTCGGTAGTATTTCCACATTTTGTGGTTTTTTGTGCTGCGCCCCCGCATCCGGAAAAGGAGTTGCATCAGCTTAGTTTTGCTTATTGGTGGTGGTATTGAGACATCCGGACATACATTATTGGGTTTGAGCGTTTGTCCGCTTTGTCGCGAGTGAATCGATGATTATTGGCAGTTTTGAAGTTCGATATAGAGTGGCCTCGTATCGGGCATTTGATTATTGGCAGAGTGTGGAGTGCAAAAAAGGAAGACCAGTGCGTGTAGAAAACGGCCATTTGCTTGTCAGAGGCAGCAAACGAAGACAATGCGCATGCGTGCGGGAAAGGCTGCCACATAGTTTCAGATGCGTTCACCATGTGGTGTACAGAGTTTTCTTATGCAGATTACATATATAACGGGCGGTTTGGCCACGTTAATTTTTGCGCTTATTTTGTCGGGAGTGCATCAAATTAATTACGAGGCAACGTGGATAACTTTTAAGTTTACGAATTAACGAGACGAGTGTAACGAAGGAAGCGGCAATTGGTGAGATGTATCTGACTAGAACTATATAACGTCAACCCTATTTTCAAATAATACCAAATACGTGCCTGGTTGAGGGCCGAGGGGTCCCATACCACTATAAAACATATTTTGCTTTCATTAACCTACACTTGCCAAATTTGATTCCATTTGCTTGATTAGCTCTCGAATTATGCAAAAATTTATGTATCATTTGTATGGGACCTCATTCACCCATACCTCCTCAAATCATTGAATGTCGGATGTATTTTATACATGCATGTAGAATATTCTCTTGTTCTTGTTTTTTTTTTTTGTATTTCAAGGTCATTGTTGCAATTAGCTTATTGCGTGAATCTCAACTAAGTGTTCAATGCATTCCCGCAGTTATTAATTTAGAGCTTCAATTTTGCATAAGTATGATTGTGTGGTAAGCACACTCATACCCTATGCTCAGTGAGTCGAGGAATTTTCTTTACGAGAAATAACCTAGATCGGGAATCGAACCCAGTCACCTCCATCTTGGTGTTGCATTATAGCTGCATTATATATAAAAATCAAATTTCGAGAGGCCATCAGAGCACCCGACTGATGCGAATTGGATGGGAAGAGTAGGACTCATCATTTCTTACAGTTCGCGGATGGATCGGCATCATCTTGTTAGATAGCTCGCATCTTTGTCCAGTTGTTCAGTCTTGTTGCTAGAATGAGATTCTTTACAATCCCATGGATACGTATAAATGATGTTGCCTATCGGTCCACCAAACCCGTTCATAGCCCTTCATATAATGACAAGATTAGGACAATCAGTGGTTAATGAAGGCTGACCAAGTCAAACGTAGAGGAGTGCCCGGTGCTGTCAGACTTAATTGCCGTGCTACAACAAATGTAAGAACGTATCATTTGCGGGGAAATTAACTAAACTTAATTGTTCTTTACAGTTAGACTCTTATGATTCTGAACACTGTGAATTCATCGAACCATTGGCACAAATTTGTTATTATTTTCTTTATCGAACAAGGTCAAAGCCTAACCTAGTGCAGCACATTTTGTTTCATATAGATACGTTAAAAGGAGTTCCAGTGAAGATAATATACTTTGAGTAATCTTTTTATTTCTTTCCGATAAATCCTTCTTCATTTTCTTCTGATATCTTTCTCCTGAGCACCGTTTGGAACAGCGTATGAAATTGAAAAAAAACAAAGTGGGCCTTGACAACCCCCTCAGTAAATTGCTTTATAGCTGACATTTATGGCTGTTTGTTTGTTTTACGAAGAGAAACCCTTCCTTATGCCGAGATTGGCTGTGCGTAGATGACCTGCATAAAAAATCATTTCAACGGAAACTATCACTTGGAAATAGTATAAATCCAACAATTGCAATCATATCATACCCGCACCATCAACGAAAATACCCAAGTTCTTCGTATCAATGAAGGAAAAAGGCACTGCAAATCGTTTGCTTCGCAATACATCGTTTCGATTGCACCAGCCGCACCACATCCCCCCCCCCCCCCCCTCGAACGGCAACCAATCTACGTTTATTTATATAAAACGATTAGTGTGCGGCATTATGGTATCCATCATATCCTGCCCTCAGCTGTACACTTATTTATTCCACTTCCCAGTAGCTTTTCCAAGCGTGGAAGGAACTCTCTCTTCGGGATGATTGATAGAGTGACACGTGCCCACTTACTCACCAGGATCGCTGCGGTAGGTCGGCTGGTGTACCACCCCGTAGAAATGCATCCGCTCCCTATCCACTTTCCCACACTGGAATGACCTCCTAGTGACACTAATTTCTTTGACCTCGATTGATAGTTTCCCCGCAGGGGAAGTACGCTCAAACTTTTACTGCCGTGTCAGTCATTATTCTCACTTGGACAGCTACTGCAAATGGTTGGCAAAATGAACTTTCACTATTTAAAGACGCTGATGGCATCTGCAGGGTTAGGAATTTAAACCCGCTTAACATTTCAAAAGGGTCTGTAAAAATATTTCCCATAGAAGTTGTTGTTCAATGTGCAATCTTAAAACGTCTTCTCTTGAGCTAAGCAGAGCCACAATTCGACAAATCACGACAAATAGTCGTGATAAACTCAAATGAACGTCGTTGAAAAAAATTGATTACCGAAGATGGGCCCTTTTAAAATGTTGCGCGAGAAACGATTTCTACCCATTTATTTGTATCAAAGATGGTTGAGTTCGATCTGGACTAGAAATTTTTCGTGAAAGAAATAAAAAATTCTTGACTCTCTAGTCACATAATATGATTCTATTTACCGCACATGAATACTAAGGCAAAAATAGTATAGACAGAGCAGATTCTAAGTTAATAATTTAGCGCCAACATTTGACTAGGGTGAATCTGGTTTGGTAAACAAACTCTTTGTCTGCATATTTAACGGATGTTGAATACAATTTCTTCAAATTGAATATATCAGCGGATAAAGATAAAGCTCCTCTTCCTTACAGAGTACTTAATTTGTTTGTGTGACCTTTTGTTCAAGAGAAAATGAATACGAAAGCCATTGTTTACAAAAGCAGATTCGCCCTAATCTAATGTTGGCGCTGAATTGTGGGATTATAATTCACGGGTGTTCCTTAACAAATGAGACTGGAAGAAATGTTTGAAAAAAAAACACCAATTCAATCATACGATGTTATAGGGTATGTGTCCTTTAACTCAGCCTAATATGCAACGATTGATGACATTTTTTATCATAACTCATAAAGTTTTTGAGCTGTATGCGATATTTAGCTAGTTATACACTTGCTTAGATACGTTCAATAAGACGTTTGGTAGTATGTATCATGAAAAACTATACAACTCATTTTATAAAGTCAGAAACTTTCGAGGGATATGGATGTAATGTGGGGACGACCCCGACGTAGTGGTTAGCATCCATACCTCTCACACCAAAGTCACGAGTTCGAATCTCACCCCCGGACAAGTTACGAAAATACCCAAAAGGTATTTGAGTGACGACGACGGGAGATGAACCAGCCGAGGGCAGAAAATCTCAATAATCAAGGAACTTAAAAAAACTGGATGTAATGTTGGTCTATGAGCACTAAATTGGATCTATTTATGGATGCAACTTCGTCCCATTCGATCGATATTTCATTAAATGCAATCTTCGTACGGTTTTCTTCCTGATATATTGCTTTGCCGGCTTTATTCTCTTTGCCCAACAAAAATTTTCACAAAACAAACTGAACTAAAACTGCTTTGAAGTTCTTAAGAAATTTTCACATATGATTTATTGGCCCTTAGTAATGAAAACATTATAAATCACTCTGCACAGGTTTTGTTCCTTTGGTTTGTATTTTGATGAGCCATTTGGAGAATATTCAATCTAAACTCATACATTTCCATTGAAAATGTTATCAATAACAACATTTTCACTAAGTTATCCAGACAACAGGCCGTAGTTGGGAACATACAAAAAATTTGTCCCTAACATTGGGTCTACACTGAAAATTTTTTTTTCGTAAAGTAGCTTTCATGCGTTCCGTAAACATGAATTTTGTACATAGA
This sequence comes from Aedes japonicus, assembly GCA_034211315.2. Classification (NCBI taxonomy): domain Eukaryota; kingdom Metazoa; phylum Arthropoda; class Insecta; order Diptera; family Culicidae; genus Aedes; species Aedes japonicus. The sequence goes on along the minus strand of JASCZW010001097.1, from coordinate 128,869 downwards.
ACAAATGTCTCGTATATTGTATTAAACATTCATAATGCTTTTTATCTGGTGAAATACTATCATTACACCTTTTTGTAAAATGCACATAATGACCTTCGTGATGACCAGCCAATCACTGTTTCTTTTTTATACCGTACTCATGCATGATGGTGTTTCGGCTGGTATCGGCGGGAATAATTTATCTAACCCAAAATGAAAATTAGAGCGCTGTCGAGAGCTATAACTTCATGCTCATTAAACAAACATGTTCACACGAGTCAGCGTGGCCTAGTGAGATCAACCACGGATTCAGAATCAGCACTTACCAAATATTCAGGTTCGAACCCCATGTCCGAAACAATAAAAAAACGCTGGACAACTCCACGTGGTTGCGCTTTTTTATCAATTACATTTTGAGTCGATAAAGCAGATCTGTCAGTCCTTCATGCAACCGTTTCATTCTAATTTGTGACCTAATATACGTAGCTGTTTGTATTGTTTTCGTACAATGTACGAATGTTTTTCTGTGTCAACAAAAGCTTCTTGCTTTTGACAGTTGCGCGTGTTTATTAATTACGAATGTATCTTCATTAAAAGAACAAATCAGTTTCGTTGCAGAAAACAACAAATGGATTTGTGAGTATTACCTTCGATTTCGTAATATAGACTAAAATTAACTTTCAGTGTACGGTTTTCTTATTAAGGGGACCCTCCCCTGGATTTGGGCAAAAATTAGGCAAAGTTTGTATTTTTTTGTGGGAGAATGAAAAGGCGTACGAACCTCCGGTTTCGACGATTAAATTTGATTATTATTCAAAATTTCAAAGACATAAAAAAATTGTGAAAATTCAAAATGGCGATTTCCCGGAAGCATGTTTTTCAATCTTACTTCAAACCCCGGGCTTGATCTATTAATCCGATTTCCTCCATCAAATAACTGTTTGAAAGGTTATAATTTTTTGTACGACTTGAACTAAAAATTTGCATTAATAATTAATTATTTATAATTTTTAATCACGGTTGAAATGAATAAAAGTAGCAAAAAATTAAACTATTTAGTTCAAATGATCACTATGCAATGAGTTTAAGTTTAAATTGTTTGAAATTTAGTTCAAGTCGTAGAAAATATCTCTCAGAAATGATAACTAGATTTGATTTTTGTCCACTACAAGAGGCTGCAGGCTTGAAGTTGTCGCCCCATGTTTTGCGCGCAGAGGCTTATGGAAATCGCGATTTCCGCCGTCATTTTGAATTTTCAAAAAAAAATTATCTCTAAAATTTTGAATAATAATCAATTTAATTCGTCAAACCACAAAGTTCTTAAATCAAACAATGTAAAATATTTTTGAAATTAAAGTAGTTCTGTTTAACCAAAATAACATATTGTGAGCATAACAATATTTATCCCAAGTAACATCAAAAACATCTTTTTGGTCACTTATCTTGAAATTATGTTAAACAGGAGTATTAAGAATGAAATGAAAAACATCTTTGGTCAACAAGCTGAGAGGATGTTATCGCAAAACAATCATAATTCGTTCATAATCATAAGTGACTCATGTATTTTTCTAGAACATATGACTAATTTGAGACAAAAATATGACCAAAACAGCGCAACTAACCGATCTTTTTATAACATCTTTTCGGTCACATAAGTAGTTTTCAGGATGCACTGCAAAACATGCTTTTGACAAGACGATGTCTTATCAAGGTAGTTTATAGCATCACAAAAACCAAAAGGTTTTAATCAAGTTTATAAAAAGTAAAACTAAATGCAGAAACTCATGAACACTACAATTCAATCCAACTAGTGTCAAACTAGCAGATGTTAACACAGATCGAATTTGACAGTCATGTTTGTTATGAATATGATGAATATGTTTATGAATTCCCATACTTTTTATAAATTTTTCATATCGATTAAAAAGCAGACCTAGCTTGCAAGATAGGTATCTTCTTAAGAAACGGTTAAAGAATTGGTCTAACTACAAGAAAGAAAAAAACATATTTTTCGGAACTACAGCATCCAATAAGAATCATCATGAGCAGTTAATTCATTTGGATCACAAGAAACGTCATTTTTTCTAAAATTTCTGAAGGTACATGACATTTCACTAAGAAGATGCTCTAATATGGTTATTATGATGTTATAATAACTAACTGAAATAATTTGCAATGGACTATCATGAGTATGTTACTAGACTGCTCTCCAGATATATTTTGGTCTCAATTTCAACTTCACGCCATAGCTATGGACAAAATTACAAAGCCGCTTGAAACTTTGATAACAATTATCACCAAAAAATTCGAAAGCTGCGTTTTTTTGTCGAAGATTGAGGTGATACATGATGAGTAAGAAAGAAAATTATCTAGACATTTTTTTAGACCATGTGTCTAATCCACAATGACGATTTTTGATGATTCCAACAGAGATGCTGCAAACTTGCAAAATATATAAGAGAATTCTCTATGTTTTTTTAATCTTCAGAACAGCGCATAAATTATGCAAGAGTAAAACCAAAAGATGCACCATAAAAGCTGCCTCGTATATGATATTTTGTTAAGCTTTCTGAGCATTAACAATCACTAGATTTCTGATTTTTTTAAATAATTGATTTGCCAAAAACGATTGTCATTTTTTTACTATGAGTTGTGCATATTCTCCTACTAAACAAACATAATTTTCTCCATCATAACAATCTTAACAATCTTTGTTAACTTCCGTTCGTTTGACATTTCTCAAACTAGCATGTCATGTTCATATATTTCTGCAATTGTTTTTAATTTGAAATAACTTGATTATAACCTATTTGTTATTATGATGCTAGAAACTACCAAGATAGGACATTATCATGTTGAAAGCATGTTATTCAAAGCATCCCGAAAACGTATTATTAGTATTGAATTTATATATAAAAACTTCTTGTGTGACCTTAAAGATGTTTCAAATAGTTCGATTTATTGCGCTGTTTTGGTCATATAAGATACCAACAATAAGTTATGTTTACTAGAAAAATACATGAGATCATGTCTTAAAGATGGATTTTTGATCCTTACATAACAAGTTGTGTTACTTGGGATGTTAGTCAACCTTCTTCCAACGATAACAAAAAAAGGCTTAAACAGCCCACGGTCACCAATTTTTTTGGCATCCTTTTCATGACGAACATTTCAATTTATCCAAGTATACAGTTCGTTTGATTAGAATTTGTATAACTTCTTAGCGTTTCAAGCGTATTGCATTCACAATTCACGTATTGCTTGCTCTCAACCAAGTGTTCTATATTCATTTCCACAGTTATTAATTAGGAGCTTTTGTGTGGTAAGTAAAATCATACTCTATGCCCAGGGAGAACAAAAATTTGCCAGACCAGACCGGGAATCGAACCAAGCCACCTCCAGCATGGTGTTACTTTGTAACTGCGCCTTTGCCGACTGAGCTTACCCAGTGATGGGAAAAATCACATCAAATAACGTTCAAATTGAAATCATTTGTAAACGCGAGCTTGGAAATATTTCAATTTCAGTGATCTTCTGTCTACATTATAACACACAGGAGTGAATAAAAGAGAGAGAAAGAGAGCGAAAGGGAGAGAGAGAATGAGAGACAGAGAGACAGAGAGAGAAAGAGAGTGAGAGAGAATAGAGAAGATGAGTTTGACAGCGATCACTAAGTCTTATGCTTTTGTTCATGCGTTAGTTCATTTCTACAATGCATTCATTGTACTATGAAAGACAGATAAAATAATCGTTTATGAATGCATTCATTCATTCACGAAGATTAAATACAACACAATCGCCCCGATAGTGCAAAAGTTGGCTGTTATAATTACGGTATTGTGTGTTGTTGTTGCTGTTTGCTGGTGATGTTGCTGAAGTGAAGCGGAAAAAGCAAAAAGAATTGACTTCTCTTCCACTCTACAAGCAAATCGATGAATGCAAACTTGTGTTCACATTGATTAAACATTTTGATTCATGGATGATTCTCTAGAACGCTAATTGATGATTTACATGATTCAAAATGAATGTGAATATTGCGTGCGTCGCTTTGATTGAATCATTAATTTTCTAGCTTGGCTGATTCGTGGATTCATTGGTATAAAAAATCACCATAGTTCATTCGAAATATTTCCATGCGACTGTGAATGTTCGAAAAAGAAATATCAAAGTAAAACACGGAATCGGATGTAATCATGCACGCAAATGATTTTTTCCATAATTGAGCTTACTTACCTAATTTCACTTGCCGTTGCATATTCTCGTCAGTTGGCAGCCAGTTGTGCGAAGGTTCAACGACGGGTGTTGAATAAATTGCTGTCCGGTGTGCGGTATGTAAGTGCAGCCTTACTACTAGAGCCAGCTGGTAAAAGGAACGAAGAGTAGTTAATTAAACTGCTGTTCGGTGTGAGCCAGTGTGATAGACTGGCTGTGATATTATCTTAAATCCGTCATTATCAGGACGACGAATTTGGTTTAGCTGAAAAGCTAAGAAGGTTTTTTGATTGAAATTTCTCTAACTTACCATTTCTTATTCTAGTAAGGCAGCCAGCAGTGGCCGAGTAATAGCTTCAGTTTTCCCTTCATTAGTCATATACTTTTAGCAGTATGTACAATTTAGAACGCGTCTCGTAAATTTAAAGGTCTCTAGGGAAGAGGAACCTATTCTCACCATAGTACATATATCCATCACATTCTGCAGCCATCCAACTTCAAACGTAAAAAGATGTTTAATTTCTCTAATAAATGGACGCAGTAACCAAGAATATATAATCCTGGCAAATAAAATTAGGTCTTGAATATAATTAAAAGCTACAAAAACGTTGCGGAGACTTAAATTTCGTAAAAATAATGAGCAATCAGATTTTCAACACAATTGCTTACCTTTGAACTACAAATTCGTCGTATTGATCTAACCGTACTAGGGAATATACTCGAGCCAGACTCCAAGTTTTCTCTTTAATTGCACTATATCCTTACACATTTTCGGTGCGTAATTTCACAAACCATAAAAATCACACTTCACTTATTACACTAGCCACACTAGAATCTACGAATACGTGATAAAATACTAGAAAACTATGGGATTAATTTTCACAATAATATAAATACGCTTGCACCTATTCTGAACCGTGTTTACAATCGACGTAATCGCTTGATGTTGCACTGCTCACATACTGTATAGCATACACATTAACGCTAGTGTGCGTGTTCAATCATTCATAGAGCATTCTATGCCCCACGTTGTGGTGAGTCTTGTTGTCAATATTCTCATGGGAGAATAACAAACAAACCCTTTCATATTGTCTTGGTTATATGCATGCTACCCAACACACGTGAAGTGCTGTCAAATGATCTACTTCATTTTTGGGTGTAGTAGTGAAGAGCGTTAACTTGTTTGTATTTTTTTCTTGATTAAAATCAGTACGATTAACATATGTACACAGATGGGATTAATGTTTTTCGTCATATTATTAATATAAGTACATAGCAGTTTCAACTTTTCCGTATTAAATTGGAAGAAAATTATCAGAATCGAATGTTTTGTGTGTTGCTGAACGATTAACGGTAAATGGACGAATAAATTGTGTACTCAGTGTTCGGTATTCAGTGCATATTCACCGATTTCCACTGGAGGTCTGCTTATTGAGCTCAATATAGGTACCGCTTCCCTATATCATTCAAAAGTGCAAATATTATCACAGCTTGCCACAAGCGTAGCAGGCAAAATGGCAAATAAAAAAAAATGACGACACTTGAAAATTTCTTGAAAGATTTTTGAGATTTTTATCATTTAACTATTCTCGTCACAACTGATAATTACACGTACGGTCAAAATTTGGTCAATATCAACTTGACGTATTTCTTCAATTTTGCATTTAAAAACCTGAACACCCCTCATTTTGAAGGTGTGTGTGTAGAATGTTGCTCTCTATTTTGATTTTGGAATTCACTCTTCAGTTGTCAAAATGCCGTCCAAGCAAGAAGAGCAGCGTATCAAAATTTTGCTCGCGCATCGCGAAAATCCGAGCTACTCGCACGCAAAGTTGGCAAAATCGCTAAAAGTTGCCAAATCAACCGTTACAAATGTAATTAAAGTGTTTGGGGAACGTTTGTCGACAGCCAGGAAGTCTGGATCGGGGAAATCGAAAACCGGAAGCCGCTGAGACGACAAAGAGAGTTGCCGGTAGTTTCAAGCGAAACCCTAACCTATCTCTCCGAGATGCCGCAAATAAGCTGGGTGTATCGTCTACAACCGTGCATCGAGCCAGAAAACGAGCCGGACTATCGACTTACAAGAAGGTAGTGACTCCAAATCGCGATGATAAACAAAATACGACGGCCAAAGCGCGATCCCGGAGGCTGTACACGACGATGCTGACGAAGTTTGACTGCGTGGTAATGGACGACGAAACCTACGTCAAAGCCGACTACAAGCAGCTTCCGGGACAGGAGTTTTATACGGCAAAAGGAAGGGGAAAGGTAGCAGATATTTTCAAGCACACGAAACTGTCAAAGTTCGCAAAGAAATATCTGGTTTGGCAAGCCATCTGTACCTGTGGCTTGAAAAGCAGCATTTTCATAGCTTCCGGGACTGTCAACCAAGAAATTTACGTGAAAGAGTGTTTGAATAAACGTCTGCTGCCTTTCCTGAAGAAACACGGTTGTTCCGTACTGTTTTGGCCGGATTTGGCATCTTGCCATTACGGTAAAAAGGCCATGGAGTGGTACGCCGCCAACAACGTGCAGGTGGTTCCCAGGGACAAGAACCCCCCCAACACGCCAGAGCTCCGCCCAATTGAGAAATACTGGGCTATTGTCAAGCGGAACCTAAAGAAGACCAAAAAACTGCTAAGGACGAGCAGCAGTTCAAGGCAAACTGGCTTTCTGCGGCGAAGAAGGTGGACAAGGTGGCTGTACAAAATCTGATGGCAGGGGTCAAGCGTAAGGCCCGGCAATTCGGATTTGGAAAAGCGGAAGCCTAACTGAATATTTTTCCTGAATTTTATACTAATTGAACTTGAAAAAGAAATTTAATTTGATTTTTAAATAAACGATTTCACTGATTTACACGCGTTTTCCCTTGACCAAATTTTGACCGTATCACCCTTTATGTAATGATGTGCATGTATAAGTGCAATGAGTAGAGATGAGATTAAAAGGGCACCGGAATAAAGAGATTTGGACGGGGAGAGTTGCATTGCCAACTCTTTGTCATTATCGTTTCGTAAATTGAAGGCGGGCTCTTCTCCCCACTCTTTGGGAAGTCTACGTGTATGATGGCTGGTTCCACATTGGTTTGTCGAATTTTATCACTGAAAGAAGGTTCTCCTAACTCCTAATGTGGATTATGGCCTAAACACAATGATAACGGAACCCGAACGGCAACGGAAAACGGCAAAGTCCAATCTGAGTAAGGCTTTTTGTCGAAAAGAAAACTAGATTCAAGCCTATTCTAATTGGACATATCGAAGTCAGTATCAACAACTCTAGGGTTTTTTCATTAGACGAATCGAATTGAGAACTCTCTTTGATTACTTTCTCTTTCATTCATGTTCCATTCAGCGTTTTTCATTCAACTATTTGTAGAGTATGGTAGCCAGTACTGTTTGTTTCTATCTGTAGTAAAGACTCCTCAAAGGATTTAAAATGGCGCTGTAATGAATAAAAGAGCGACAGAGGAGAGCCTCTCATTGTTAGCTTCGCCTTTTGAAAAAAACCTAGAACTGGCAAACTTGCCTATGCCGTTCCGTATCCGTTATCATTGTGTTTGGGCGGTCACGCAGAATACTGGCACATGTTATTCAATTTATTCATAGAGGCAATCCATTGTCTGATGGCAGTGCTTTTCAACAAGTTGTATCTGTAACACGCATACATACATAAATGCAAAATAGACGCCAAAATTAGCTCCCTAAATTGTAGTAGCAACCAACTCCATTAGTTCATTACTCTTGAAATGTTTAGAGCAATGGCTAAGCTGCTGGTGTCCAAACGTTAAATTAAGTGCCAATTAATTAATTGAACTTTTACAGTGCACTTGGGTTCAATGTAGTAGCACCGAGTTAAATTTTTGGGTAATAATTCTAGTTTGCATCCAACAAGAAGGGAGAGCCGGGCAAAATGGACAATTATTGTGATTAGAGGTTCCAACCCGGGATAGCCCGGGACACAAACTCCCGGGATCTTGAAAAATTCGGGATTTCCCGAATCGCGGGATAAGAATTTGCACTGTCCCGAAAATCCCGGGATTCCTGGGACACACATTTCTTACATATGTTTTCGCTTTGATGCTTCTTAATAAATTTCAGTGTACCGTTTACGCGCATTCAATATAACCCATACCTGCATCGATGTGCTGGTTGCAGTTAAAAATGGACTCCGACAAAAACAGAAAAAGTGTGATAAAAGTGCACGTTTACGTCAAATCGTATCCTGTCTTCAGTCAACTTATACCTTTCAGCATAAAAGATAAGTGCACAGAAGACAACAAAACGATTTGACGTAAACGTGCCCTTTTATCACACTTTAAAATGCGCAAAAAGCACTTCTAGAGTCCAATCACAACTGCAACCAGCAATACATCATTCATGAAAATGTATCATTCCTTTTGTGTTGGTTCAGTAGGCATTCGCATTTTTGCCAACACATTTAACACACACGCGCGCGCACGCCAATACGACAGAAGCTGTCATTTCCATTCAAAACATTGTTTTCATTCACTGATTACTGCTTCTGTGTTCATTGAATAATTTCGGATTGCCGTTACATCAAAGTAAATAGTAAATCAAAATTTGTGCTAATTAAGCCTTACATCCAATTATTTAAAAGGCATGGCTGAAATTTGGAAACACTTCGATAGAATTGCGGATGACAAAGAAAAAGCACGACGTCGGAAGTGCGAGCAAATTTTGCAAATACATCCGTCATGAAGCTGGTCGCCGAATACTATGAATACGCTCAGCAGCAAACGAGCGATGAAATAGTGAAGCGAATCGATAGCGGTAAACTAGTTAGTCTCACTTTGGACAAGTGGACAAGTCTAAGCACCAAGCGCAACTTAAACGTGAATGCCCATTTCGCTGACGGATCATTCTACAACCTGGGTCTCGGCAAAATTCATGGATCACTACCTGCTGAAAAGATTTTGGAAATGGTCAAGGATATGGTCCTGAAATTCGGTATTAATGATGGAAACATTGTAGAATCAACGACTGACGGAGCTCGAGTGATAACAAAGTTTAAAAGATTGTCGGATTACCTTCATCAGCAGTGCGACAACCATGCGACCGAACTTGGGGGTTTGCGATGTCCTGTACAAGGATCAGCCTTCGGTACCAATTGAAAATGAGGATTCAGATAGCGACGATTCGGACAGTGATAACTACGATGATGAAGTTGGTTTCGAGTGGATTTCGTGGTTGCAAAAAACCTTCAGGAAGCTCTTCAACCCATCAGACTCGCTTCGGAAGCATTGGGAAGACAAGATGCTACATTGCTGTCTGCGGAAGGCAGCTTGAGTTTCTTGTATTCGAAACCTAAGAAAAGTAACTCCAAAGTTGGAAACGGCCTCTTCGATGCAATCACGAAAATAATCAACGAACGGTGCCAAAAGGAAATAATAACAACACTGAAGTTCTTCCAAGGTCTTCCGTTGTCAACGCAAGTGCCAGCAGAACTAGAAAGCTCATCGAAAACGCAAAGTATTAAGTTGTTAAGGAACTGGGAGCTCGATTGTTGCAAGACTGCCAAAGACAGACCGATGATGATGCTGCCAAGTTGAATGCTGAATTGTCCTGTATGCATGACGATTCAGGATCGACACCATCGAGCATGCGTGAAGAACTAGAATCGGCTATAAAGGAATATGCCAACCCGTCCCAGACTGATTCGGCAATGTTTGATTTTTCAAAAGTAATTGCGAAAGAGCTGTAACTTTTTGAGCTACATGGTAAATTGATCCCGAATCTTTAAATCATTTTCGGCGGCTTAAAAATAATCAAACCGACGTCAGCGGTTATAGCGAGCGCATCTTTTCGAACTCCGGAAATATCTGTTCTAAAAAGCAAACTTCACTGTCCGATGAAAGCATTTATAACATTTGCTTCTTGAAATCGTATTTTCAGAGAACGAATTCAAATTGATAAAACCAGTTACTTGATTGGAACCATTGATTTTTTTATTGATGCATAAAAAATATTGCTAATCACAAAATTACGTTTGTAAGCACATTGAAAAATTTCTTGGGATCACCGGGATTTCCGGGACAAGCAACAAATTTTATCCCGAATCCCGGGACAAGCAAATTTGTCGGAAAATGGAACCTTTAATTGTGATCAACCCTAAATGAGACTACTACCATTCGATTCCCCGCATTTTTCCCATAAGATAAGCCGTCTAAATTTATGGGAATTTTATGGGTACATTTTTGCCAACTGTGCATCGGCTGGTTTCAGCACAAATATTTCGTCGCATGGGGAAAACGGTACAGAAATGTAAGATGCAATTTTCTTCCATGACGGTCCACTTTTGCGTGTGTTCAATTTGGTCGTAATGAAAAATGTAAATATCAAAATACAGTACATTACCTACCATTGTCCTGTACAGAGGCTAGATCATTTAGAAATGGGGCATTTTCAAATGCGTGGATTTTTGAAATTTGCCTTTCAATCGGAAAACTTTCTCTGGATGAAACGAAGGTAATATTATTTTATTTCATAAAAATAACTGAAACAAACCATTCACCATTATGGCCATGAGCATGATTGACCGCCCGAGGATGCATCATTCAGATCAGCTGTTATTTCACAGAGAACCAACAGATGATGCTTGGGACTAACATACATCTTCAATGTGTAAAAACTGGTGATCTCAAACTAAGGCAATACCGGCACCTGCCCCGTCCGAATGCAGGTCAAGTAAGGGAAGGGTAGGAATATGTTGTCGTGATACTCACTTTATTGGAAGCCGAGAACACCTCTGCACTCCCACGAGAAATCACTGAGATTTTGGATAACAGGATTGGGTAGCAGCAGGGTTCGTTTTGGTCAAGTGAAATATTTGAAAATTAGGGGCGATTTCCGATTTGAACCGATTGAAACCAACAGTAAGGGGCCACTCACAAAGTGTGAGTGTGGGTTTTCATTGGGAATACAAAATGATTTTTCAATAATGCTGAAAAGCCTATTTTGACCGGTTTAAACCAACAGTAGGGATGCTATTGGGGCCACTCACAAAGCGTGATGGCGGTTTTCATTGGGAAACTAGAAAATATTTAATAATGCTGGGAAGCCGTTTTGGACTGATTTAAACCAACAGTAAGGGTGCTATTGGGGCCACTCACAAAGTGTGATTGTGGTTTTTCATTGGGAAAACAAGGTTATTTTTAATAATGCTAAATAGCCGATTTTGACCGGGTTAAACCAACAGTAAGGATGCTATGCGGGCACTCACAGAGTATGATAGTGGTATTTCATTAGGAAAACAATTCAATTCATCTCAACGCCTGAAAGCAACTTGGGCCGATCTACACCAACAGTACGAATGCCGCTGTAGTCACTTAAAAAATGGGACAGTGGTTTATTTGTTCCAATATAGGGGGAATAATTTGGATCACAATTAAATATGTACTCGCCACCGACCCATCTTTTCCGGCGAACCAGGCAAACTAGGCAAAATAGGCAACCAAAACAATAGACAAAACGCTACGCCCGATAACAAAATATTGCGGAACGAAGTGTCGACACAGCCAATTCAACCAATTAAACTGATGGTCTACGCAAAACTATTAAAATTAAATTTTATTAATATAAATACAATGGGTAACAATCACCTGTCTTGCTCCTATCCTTGAGAGAACTTACTACCTCACTCCGCAGGCGTCCGTCAAGTTTCTCGGGGCACTTGAACATAAACTGGTTCTTTACGATTGATCAACTTTCATGTCCAATCTTTTCCCGGACTGCACAGCTGCAGAAACTTTATTCTACGAAACATGAGCTGCATATTACAAAAAAAAAAAAAGACCAAACCGGCCTCAAAGTCGCTCTTCTTTCGCTCCGGACTGGTCATGAACGGGGAAATTTATAGTACGATATGCCTGCCGGAAGTTGCGTCGTTCATCAAGAAATATCATAAGAGCAAAGACGCAGTGTTCTGGCCGGATCTGGCGTCGGCCCACTACTCGAAGCGATCATTCAAGGAGATGGTGCTGCTGAATATCGATGTGGTGCCCAAGTCGGCGAACCCGCCCAACGTCCCCCATCTGCGTCCCATCGAGAATTTCTGGGCCAACCTGAAGCGCAAGACCTACTCCAACATTTTTGTCGCGAAAACTGAGGAGGAATTTATAAATAAAACGAAGAAAGAACTCAAAAACATGCCTACACGCATGTTTTTGTGTGCCATGGCGAATGTTTCGGTTAACTGCCGGAAGGCCGCTCGCAAGGGCGAAGAATTTTTTTTGCAAGTAAACTTAAATAAATATCTTCCTTGGGAAATTTATCAAAGAAAAGGTGAACTGGACTCCATTATCGTTGCACTTTTCGTGCAATTGTTGAAGTTTCCTTGGACTTTTAAATCACCTGCGCCTCAGTACTTTTAGGATAATCGCTGTAGTTCTACCAGCACCCGAGTGGATGCAGATGGATTTTGCGGATAACTGTGCAGAGATATTTTACATAAGGATGCCCCAATGGCAGGATGACGACCCACCCTCTATTCACGTACTGTTAGCAATTGGGAGTTGAAATTCCCACTCTTCCTACCCAGAGTGCTTCAATCGGGTGCCCTGATGGTCTCACCCATTTCCATGAAATATTGTGGAGATATTGTGGGGATCTATGGCTACATCCAACGTTGGAGAACTTGAGTTCATTGATGGAATCATTAACAAGGAGGTTTATTTGGACATTTTGAAGTGAAAACTACCAGCGTCTGCAAAAAGCTAAAGTTGGGGCGCAGATATACGTTCCAACGAGAGGTCCGAGCAAAAACCAACCGGCATCCAGCAATTGAGGCAGGTAATCTCAACTGAATAGAACAAAATCACCCCGGAAACAAATGCTAAGCTTGTTGAGTCGATGCCACGACGATGTCGAGCAGTTTTTGAAGCCAAAGGTGGTCACACCAGTACTAGAACTATTAGAGCCAGAGGGGTGGATGTACTTTTTTTTGCGTTATTTTTTTGCTTTTTTTTAATATGTCTCAAATACAAAAGAATTTGTTTTTTTATTTTGAACTGGCATGAATTGGCTTTGTTATTATATAAATAATAATAAGCTGAACAACAATTAACCGTCTTTGAATTTTCTGGTGGGTTTTTTGGTAGAAATCTTATTTTTCACTGGGAGTGGTTAAACTTTTTTTGAATACTGTATAGCTGAGTGTGCTAAGTTTCGACTTAACTAAGCGGAACGATCGGTGATAAGTTGACAATTCAAGGTGCACAAGACACTTCCTTAAATATTGTGTGTCCTTTTTTAGTACACGGCACACTACGATCAATCCCAAAGCCATGTAGTTATAAAAACAGCGAACACAGTTACATGAGCCGGTTAAAATTATTGATGAATATCAACTCCACCCTGGAAAACTGTCACCATCACCGGACCGCATTTTCATCGCTCGGAATCGATGAAACCTAAACTGGATCCAATCGATTTGACAAATATAATTGTGTGTACTCTAGGTCCATTACAAAGCGGTTTCCCAAGCAACAGCCGCCAGTGTGGAACCTTCATCAAGGTCAAGTTTGCCCTCAACCGGTCCGTGTGGTGGCAGAGAAAAGTTTTGTAGGTACTATGAGAAGGGATTCAGCACCGCTTGCACTCACATTGCAGGATCGTTTTGATAGAAATTGATTGTCTACCGTCAGTTGACTACTTGTGCTACAGCTGCTGCCTATCGCGTGGTTTCTTCACTGCCTGGTAAATAATGCAAAACCATGCCGCCGTAGAATGCTACTAGCACCCACCCCCCTTCGTCAATTGTTTCTGCTTGTGCAAGAGCACCGGGCAAAGTGTGCCGTGCGCTTAGTCGATAGAATAGAGCAACCAGCAGATAGACTTTTGCGCACACAAAAGAGGCACAACGTGGAAATCGGGTAGCTATAGCCCTCCATGGAGGAAATTGAATTTTACCAAGAACTGCAATCAAATATTCAAACAGTAGAAATAGTTCTTCTGTAATCTCTGGAATCGTTCGGTGCTTTTGTGATGCACGATTGGATCACAGTGATAGTTTGAGCTGTAATAGAGCTGGCATTTTGCATATTCTGTAAATCGATTCGAGCAGTATTTTTAGAACATCATTTGCATAATTAATGCTCGAAGATTCACTCACTGGCGAAACTACAGACGAAATGATACAACGTTACAGCATGGTTCGATACTCGTGTTTATTTTAGCAAAATCGCCCTTCCCTCGGCTCGATTTTTTATGATCAGAAAATGGCATAATTCGATCAATCGGTGCCAAGACGGGCTAAAATAAGAACCCATTTCCCCAAACTCATAAAGATAAATTACATAGTTCGCTTTCATTCTTGCTGCCAAATTTAACCCAATCGGTAAGGTAATAAAAATCGTATCAGGATCATCATTCAAATGAGCTTCCAACGAGAAAAAAAAACCTTCGCTTGCATGTCTGTTAGAAAATATCAAATCTCTTACCCCGTTGCCCCGTTGGGTGAATCCGGTGAGGTTGGAGGTGCCGAAACCGCAAGCACTTTAGAAAAGATTTTGCTTCTGGTTATGTCTGTCTTCTATCTGCTCATAAAAGGTAAATTGACCTTTTATGGACCCGAACTGATTAGGTGGAGTAAATTTCGAGATTTGTTTTTAAATGAAGATTCATTGTTGTCCTATTTGAAACTGTCGGTACTTTAGAGATCTAAGGGCCACAATAGAATCACAGCACATAACTTACATCAGCACGTGGTCACGAATCTTTGTTATTCGATTTAGAGAGCACACAATGCCTCAACGTTTTGATTGTGTTTTATCGTTTTTCTCAGAACAGATGGAATAGAACACATAAGGGAGAACTGTCTACAATACACTTTCGGGGTAAAATGACCTGGCATGGGGTTCCTTTCCATTTCCGGAATTTTTTAGGACAGCATGTCAAACCGACCAATTGGCAATGAGAAAACTATGGAAAACCACGTGGGAACATTTTTTCGCAAGGGTGCGTTTTGAACCATTCTTTCTTCCCTATAGAATATCGTATAAATCGTACAGTTGAGGTTACCGTACTGTGGGAGGCATAACCTCCAAATTAAGACCGATCTTTCAATGCGTTGTGGAAAACTAGGAAGCGTTTTTGACAGGATATGATTCTAAGAAACAGAAAATTCTGAATGGTAACTGTATCAAAATCTTTTGAAACTTGCTACAAAATGTTTGATTATTTTCCGCAATTACAGGGTGTCTCACAATACATGTCACTAAAACAAAATGGGATTACAGCAAAACAAATCAACCAAATCATAGCATTTATTTTTCATTTGAAAGATACATGTTAAAGACATAAACCATATTGTTTCAATTCAAATTTCTCGCCCCTTTCCTTGAAAACTTTGCGCAAACCCTTTGTCAACCCATCGCAGCTGGCACTCACAGTTTCCTGAAGAACTTGGTCCCAAACATCAACCAAATGTTTCTTGAATCGATCTAAAGTAAGCCCTTTCGTAGGGCCTATATGTTAAAGCATATAACCCCAAACAAAGTAGTCAAGTGGGTTGAGACCCGATGAAGATGCAGGCCATTCTTCCTGTTGGAAACAATATGGTGTATTCCCAATGGGAATTTCCCATACAGCGTTGAAGCATGAGGAAGTAGATGGTTATTCAAAACCTGCTCGATGTTATATTCGGTGTTGATTTATACGTTAGGTTCTATGAAAAGAAGAGGAAGTTTTCCTTTTCGTGAGACGGCGCCCCATACTATGATTTTCGATACATTCTGATAGCGTTCTACAGCTAGCTTGTCTCTTGGAATATTGGCACAACTTGTGCCATACACACTATCATTTGGTTGATTATGACAGTCCTGAAGGAGAAAGAGCTTTTCATACGAAAATAAAATCTCGCAGTCACTGTGCCGAACCAAAAGATTTCTGCTTCTTTGGACCCTGGCTTGCTTATGACGCTCCGTCAACCCGTAAACCCGTTGTTTCTTGTACGGCTTGCATTTCAAATCATGTCTAAGGAGCCTGTTCATTGAAGCAGGGGACATTTGAAATTGTTTGCTCAATTGACGGCTAGATACAGCTGGATTACGTTTCATTCGCTCTCTCACACATTTGATCTTTTTCTTCGTTCTGGCATTTCGTTTGGCAACTCCTTTGTGTTGAATATGGACATTTCCCGTTTTCTTTGAACCGTTTCAAGGTGCGAAAAACAAAACGCTGTTTCATTCCGAACTGCTTAAGGCTATTAAATATCTGGCACGGTCTAAGCTTTTGATAATTTTTTTAACACTTGCTCCCGTAAGGCTTCCATTATAGCTGATAAATATTAACTAACAGAATCACTTGTTTATCTTCAGCAATAAGCTGTCAAAAGATTACACTCAAAACGTGTATAAGCAATTCCGCTGTTAAAATTACCCAGCTGAAATAAACCAAGACTGAAATAAGGTGACACCTATTGTTAGAAACACTGTACTAATTATTACATAAAAAGTGTTCCTTAAATTACAACCACACTTAATGATCACGTTCACGTGACTTTTCTCTAGGGACTATTCATAAACCACGTAAATTTTTCGGGGGGGGTTTGGCCAAAGTGTACGCTCCATACACAATTTCAAAAAATTGTAAGAGGAAAAGTCTACGTGGGGTCTGAGATTTTCAAAACTAAGTCTACGTGATTTATGAACAGACCCCTACACATTTCTGTGGGTTGTAGTCAGAGAAGCAAGATTCGCACTTATGACGGAAAATGTGCAAACTTTTCATTCTCGTTGCGGACATCTTTCACAATGCTGACATTTACCACACTTTTTAAAAATAGTAAATTACGGCGGCCATTTTAGGAACTCTGGTGGACATTGTAATACATTCAAATTTATTTGTATAGCTTTCAAATCCGATGTATACATTACCCAAGTAACATTGCCAAACCATCCAGCTTTATTAAGTTTTATTAAAGTTTTATGAAAACCACTTAAAAACAATTTGGTTTTATTATGGCACCAAGATGTGCCAATCGGTTTCATACTTTAGTCAGGTTTATGAGAACCAACACTGCTTGTATGCAACGATCCTTCTTTTCTCAAATTTCTTTTACTCTTGTCAAAGGTTTTATTTTGATTTTATGAACTCTTAAAATGCTGTTTTGAAATGCCCTCTTAGGTCTCATCCATATTAGCCTATTATGGCCAGTAGGAAACCTAATTTGAAGCCCGCAGTAAATGCANGTTGCCATTCAGTTGAGATTGTAACTTGTTTTCACAACCGTCATAGACTGGGCCACTTTGTACAAATTTCGTTTTTAAAAAACATAGTAAACTAAAATTGTTGCTTTGGTAGGATGCCAATCGAATGTATGGAAAAAAAATCGGTCATCGAGTTTCAAAAACGGGTACTACTCATAAGTTTTGTCTCCGCAAAAAAGTCCCCATGCAAAATTTAAACTCAGTCGGATTGCATTAAGTGGAACCCCAAAGTGGTTAATTTTGACTTTTTTGACCCATGAAAATTCTCCCAGGAGGTATTGGAAGTTAACAAAATTCAAATTTTATTTTTAGTGCCAAATGTCCTAGAAATGCATGAAACTTCTAGATCGTGATCTAGGTGTAAACATTTTTTGCTTTTTTAAATTGACCTTCTGGGACATGAATTGAATTTGAAATGAAGGATTTGAATTGAATTGGTGAGATATTCATGACAATAGTATTGAAACATATCGTTGGCATTTGCAAGCATATTATATGTGATAATTTATCAGCGTAATTCAAGTATATTCCATGAGGGTTTCCTTTTTTAGGAGATTTAAAAAAATAATATTTAAAAATTATATAATATGAGTGAAACTCCAATCAACTCTTTTATCGTCGTAGGACATTGTCTACATTTAATTTGTGAAATTTCATTACGATGGCGAACTTAGTTTCCATCAGGGTGACTTTTCATGTCGAAAAATTAAAAAAAAAATCACAGATAAGAATTCTGAACTAAGCATGTTATATATTGCATATCAACGTTTAATTTGAGACCTTTACTTATGAGTTACTTTCGAAACATCCAAATATAACCAACAAATTAACTTATTTTTGGAAAAACAATGGAAAACTTGGGTGAGGCTTAACAAATGACAAGCACTGTAGTACCTTAATCCAGGTAATTGAAGTTATTTGAATAAAAATATCAAATGAAATCTGGAGCAGGCATTTTTAAGATTCTTGAGAAATTCCTGGAGAGTCTTAGATGTTTCCAGGATGAATTGGCAATAGATCTAGGGAAAATTGTGGAGTCAGTTCACAATTAAAAGCTTACTTACCTTAGCAACCAGACCAAGGCCGGGTTGGTCTCTGCTGTATACATAAATTGTCTCCATTTTAATTTTTTGCATGTCACTAACGGGTGTCCACTAAAAAATGAGAATGATTTCAATACTTTTCCATCAGAACAAAAACGGCCGCATAGAAATGTCACTTTAGATGAATGAATCGTTGCACTCTCCAGAAAATTTTCATACACTCTTATTTCACTCTAACATGTTCAGTCGTGTTCAGCATGCCGTCGAAACAGGAAGAACTGCGCGCGCGCGTTGTACAATTCTTTCAAGCGAACGAAGATCGTGGAAAAAATACACGGTGGACCATTTTTGTCGTGAAAAGTTCCGGTATCCACCGTATACCGTATCCTGGCATGCATGAGAGTAACCCGGAAGAAAGGTTGCGGCCGTCCAGCGAAAATAATGAATGAGAAAACGCCCGCTCGCTGCGCAGCATGTTCAACAACAAGGATTCGGTAAGTCAACGGGAAGCAGCCCGAAAGTTCCATTGTTCGAAGTCACTCATCTGCAAGACGCTAAAGAAAGAAGGAATAGTGTGTAGAAAGAAAACCAGATCCCCAGAGTACACAGATGAGCAGATTCAAACCGTGAAAACCCAATGCCGCTGGATGACTTGGAATTACGGCGGAAAATCTTTCGTTCTGGACGACGAAAGCTACTTTCCTCTTTCGAAGTCTCAGATACCGGGAAACGACCGATTCTACACTAAGGACAAATCTACTACTCCTCCAAAAGTAATGTATAAGTTCAAGCACAAATTTGAATCGAAGGTTGTTATACATCGTAATATCCAATAAGGGTATTTCGAAGCCGTGGTTCAAACCAAGCGGTTTGGCCATCAACCAGGAGGTGTACCAAAGAGAGTGTTTGCAAAAAATACTCATCCCATTTCTTAAACAACATCACTCGGATGGCAAATACGTGTTTTGGCCGGACAAGGCATCATCGCACTACGCAAAAAAAAAACGCTAACGTTTTTGGAGAGCCAAAATATACCATATGTCCCAAAAGACCGGAATCCGACAAATTTGCCACAGTGCCGTCCTATCGAGGATTTCTTCGGTCTTTTGAGCTCCATGGTATACAAGGATAATTGGAAGGCCAAGAACACCCAGCAACTTACCAACAGGATCAAAAGCTGCATCCGAAAAATCGATGTGGCTGCCGTCCAACGGTCATGTTCCAGCATAACGACTATCCTGCGCCGCACGGCGGACCACGGACCATATGACAATATTCACTAAACTTAGTTTGAAGATTTAAGTTAACCCTTTTAATAAAATAAATCAGTTTGAACAAAACTTCACTGGTATTTTTTTCCTGACCCATTCTTTTCGTTCTCATTTTTTAGTGGACACCCGTTATCCTCGCATTCTACGAAAGGTGCGCAGGTCTACTTGATCGATCCAACTTGCTCTGTCCTTGCAGCACTAGCTGAAGGCTATTTCATGTACTCATCGGAACGTGTACCGATGTGGAGTAGCCGACCGTCATTAACGTGCTTTCCTTCACGGTCACCATCGTGGGACACTCACTTCTTAATTCTTAATTCTCAATCAGCGTTGCTGAACCTCTGATCTACTTTCCATTTGCTTAATCCTTGAGGCGTTTAGTTTCCATCTACTTTGGTCGAGCCATTTACCTCCCACTTCCTGAACCATTTAGCTCCCACATCTTGACGCAATCGACTCGAGTAGATTCCGACGGTGGGTGTACCATACGCCGACGAAGAGTTCCCCGATGGTGAAACTTCCCCTGAAACCGATTCTTCTGCTGCTGCTCCAATACGGGCCGACCGATAGGATGTCGAAATCAGTCCAGCGATTCCGGTGGAGCTGGTGGACACGAAACCGATGCTACGACGCGATCTACTCAACAAGTCCCAGGCGTTCTACTCAGCTAGTCTAGCCTACTTCGACGGAGAGGTTCCGGCGCAGGAATTTCTCCCAAAACGATCAGTCGTCATTCCACTTTATCCACTCTCATAGGGTGTTGGATTAGGTCCGACGTTTCTGCGTGGAGTATGACTTCCAGTTCACTGGCGTCCTGACGACTCCAGACCAATGGTTGCTTTGCACTGACTTGCAGTGGCTCACATTTCGTCACATGCTCTACAGCTCGGACAGTATCGTCGTTATCGCCCTATGGACAGCGTTGCATGGGTTTTCTTCGCGGTACATATCTTCGAAAGTCGACATTGTCGACTGTCACGCCGCGCATATCCCTGCACACTTCTTCGAACCTAGGGAATTCGAAGACGACGTGTTCTGGTGTCTGCTCCAGGTTCGTGAACTCCGGGCAAAAAGTCGATGAGGAGTGAGCAAACTGATGCAGATTGTTTCGGAAGCAGCCGTGCCTCTACATGCTTCCTATTCACCCAAGCTGACACATATGGGGATGAGCCAGTGCATTCACTTTCCTTTCACCGCATTGTCCCATTCTTGTTGCCACTTAGCCAACGAGTCCGTTCTGACGATTTTCCTTACATATCTGGTATACCGCCGTTGATAGCATTTGACGTCCTTTTCCAGGGTGATACAAATAGGCATCATGCCAGCGATAACGGATACTTCTTCCGTTGAAATTGTTCTGTAGACATTCCCGACTCGCATGGCCATGAGTTGAAATACCCTGTTCAGCTTCCCACGTATACGCTCAATTTTCAGCGCCACGATCCAGGCTGGGACTCCATACCTCAAAATTAAAGTTGCCACAAATGGGTGTTCTTCCTAGCACAAAAATATTTTTTATGAATCTTAACTATTTTTTCTCGATTTTTAAACAAGTAAAATCTAATCATTTTTATTTTCACAAACGGACATGCAGTTTCACAAAGTGACATTTACTTTCAGTAACCCCGGCACTTAATTATCAGTCACAGGGCTCCCATTATGACATAAATGTCAACTTATGTATGCTAGAAATCAATGGTTGGTTGGTTGGTTTAGGTAGTCTGTTTTTCTGTGTTTCATGGTGAAATAGGATGATGTTGTCTTGCAATCAACATGTTTTCATAATATTTTGAAATTGTTTTTCAATAGTTACGCTCGTCTAAATTAAAAAATAAATTAACTGCCGGCATATTATTATATTTGCTATCGAACAATGTTATAATCCACATACCCCTATAATACCCTATTGCCAGAAGTCACGTCTTGCTGCTTCTCGGTCCACAAATGTTCGGATAGAATTGCGTGTCCCCCGACTTTGATGTCAACCCGCTGAACTACTTTGTGGTTGCTAACCAGCACTACCTCAGTCTTCAGGAAATCAAAGAAAATTTGATATTTAGTGGAAATTATTGTGTAGTGTTGAACTTTTCACCTTGATAATGATTCGGTCACTAAAGAGTTGATTGCGGTCCAACACGAGGCTTTCGACTGGTGTAAAAACAAAGTGTCCTCGGTGCAGACGGAACCCTGAACATACAGCCTTGCAGCGACAGGAGGAGCTCGAGTTCACCCGCGTCACTCGGAGATGTTTGGTTAATGGTCGTGAGCGATCATGGTCGACCATCTCCTTAAGAACAGAATGTTATCTGGAGGGTACGCGGACCTGCTCTGGTTGCTCGATGTTACAACCACAGCAATGGAATGTTCTGGAAACCCGGGTGAGCTCTTTCCATTTTCTCCTTTTGTGTCCCATTCCAATATTTTTGTTTCGATATGTATGTATATGTATGTGTATGTACACTCAGTGGTATGGGAGAGGCCGAGCGGGGTTTTGTTGGCGGAAGACTCCATGTTCAGCCTCCTGTAACTTTGTCAATTGTCAGTGTTTTTGGATGGGGATTTGACAGCATTATGCAAAATGTGTGAATCTGGTGTGATCAGGTTTTAGTGTTGATAGGGTTTATAGATTTGAGGTTGTCGTGGCATGTGTGAGGAGTCATTTTTGGACGTGAAGATTTCGAGGCTCCGTGTTTCTGTGAGGGGTTGGGTGGCATATTGGAGGTTTCTTCGGGGCTTGTAGGGGTACAGAGGATTGTGTGGGCGGGATTTGAACTGTTTCCATAGGGTGGTTTGGGCTGCAGCTGCGTCGGGGTTGACGTACCAACGTGGGCATTTCCATTTTTCACCCGATGCTGACCTTGCTGAGGTGTCGGTGCGGGAGGAAGCCGAGGTGAATTTTATTGATATTACTGTATAACACTGTATACGTAGTTTTCACAAACCAATTCATACTGAATGCCATATTTTCAAAGTTCTTCGTGGGTTACACTAGTTGTTTGGGATATTTCACGCGTAACAAATCATGTGTATTAATAAGATGAATTCACCTCGGCTTTTTTTTTTGCGCCGATGTTTCGGCGGGGTCAGTATCCGGTGAGGGGGGAGGTGTTCGTGTTGGTGTGTCAACTTTGACGCCAGCTGTGGTCCAGACCACTTTGTGGAGGTAGTTCGGGTTTTGTCCGCACTGTTTTCTGTATTTTTTGTAGGCTGTGGAGGGTTTTTAGTGTGCTACCTGGGTCCTTCACAGGGTGTGGATTGTTGGGGTTGCTGTGTCCAGGGATGGCTTTTTTCACATGTGTTGTGATGGCTTCAGGTCTGTAAGTTTTGTCGGCATGAGGTTTTGATCGCATAGGGTCTATGCATTAGTTATTAAGTTGTCAGATTTTCATTTGGAGGTATTGATGGTTGACGGGGAGACAGGAGGTTGAACAACGTGGTTTTTGGGGGCAGGGTTTTGCTCGGCTTTTTTTGCTACTGAGTGTATGTGTATGTTTGTGTATGTATACATGTGTACGTATGTGTGGAATGTTCATTTAATTTTATAATGCATAATATATATATATATGATCACATCACTTATCAAGGTGAATCCTGATCCATCGAGCCCTACCCTACTAACATAGAAAAACCTCCTTCCTGTGACCTTTGTGGGGATGCAGAGGTAAACACGGTCCCTAATCAGCAAAGGTCACACTAACTTTCCTTCCCTATTCCCAACTGATTGCAAGGACGTGGCCGGCGCCGTTATTGATTATTAAAGAAATTGAGTCACTGAAACGTGTACAGTGAGAATAGTCGGTTACTCCCAGCCCCATTCAGTCGATTCATTGTGCAATTTCACTGATTCTGATCAATCACGGAGTAGCAACCATCGATTCGTGCAGTCAGTCAAGCTAAGCTAAGCTAAGCTAACCAGCACTACCTCAGTCTTAAGGAATGTAAAGAAAATAAGCTATTCATGAACATTTGCATTGTACGCGTGTATTTGTGCTGGTTTTGATGTGTCCATCATAGCATGCTGTGCGTTTGACTGTCATCTTTTGTTTGTTCACTTGGTTGCTCGAATTAAATGCTTCGTTTTCAAAATGTCACGCATTGAGAAAGACGTGAAAATTGGACACATAACTACGAGAAAAGGAAGTAACCATGTGACAATTGGCGAAGCGCTTTGGAATTTATTACACTAGTGTAAATTCCATCATAACCAAATTTGGAGAACACTGTTCTGGATGAATTGCATGGAAAAGGCAGGAAACCTGAATCTTCCAACCCTAAACTGGACCAGAAAGTGATTGCTCGGAAGGACAAATCAATATGGATGCGTGATTAGACGGGAACCAGCGGGAACATATCAAGAAACGGAACAACCTAACGACATCAAACAAAATGCAGAACAGAAGCAACGCAGAGCAACAAGGGCCCGAAAGTTGTATTCGCGAGTTTTGCAGCGACCAGATGCATGTATTTTGATGGACGACGAGACCTATGTCAAAGAGGACTTTAAAACCTTTCCTGGTTCACAATATTACACTCTCTTTGTAGGGAAGGCTGTAAACAACGCAAACAGGTCGATTCATGAGGAAAAGTGCTGGTATCACAAACAATATGTTCCTGCGGTATGAAGTCTACCATTTTTTACACTACCAAAACAATCATGGCAAAAGTATGGCGATCTAGGTATCTGCAGAATAGGTTGTTGCCTTTATAATAGAAGGATAGTATCCCCACACTGTTTTGACCGCGTCAGCGAATTACGCCAAAACAACTCTCAATTGGCTCACGGTATGGACTTTAGGTATGTTTAGAAATACATCAATCCGCCAAATGGCCTTCAGCCTCGGCCCATCGAATGCACTGGGCGATTGTGAAGAGGATCTTCAAAAAGACTGGTAGAGTAGATGGGAAAATGCTGGTGTTCAAGAAATTTGGGCTGAGGCATCCAAAAATTTGATGTGTCCGGAATTTGATGAAAAGTGTTCCATCAAAATTTCGCAAATTCGTGAAATAATGATATTAATATCATTCGGTCTTCACAATGTGCAAGTTTAATCCCGTACAATGAAGAATCATCCATTTGTTTGAATAAAACATCACTTTTTTCTATGATTTGAAAATGTATATATGAAGATTGTGGAAAACTTATTTCGGTATATAGTCCAGCTGGTGTTTTACTTCAGTCATCCAGGTTTCAATGATGTAAATCAATGGTGTAAACATTAGCGTTAATACTCCAGCGTGTTCCAGAGCGTTGGGCCAAGATTCGAGCCTTTTAACACCCCCACCGTTTTCCTGATAGAGTACTCTATCTCTCTCACTCTCTATTTCTCTCTCTTTCTCTCAATACTGCCAATACTAAAGGAAACAAGGGATCCTCACGGTACCCGATTCAAGCTAATTGAAGCGAACGGACACTCCTTCTTGCTTACAGTTTGCGGGGAACCTTATTGTTTCATAGCTTGACAGCTACATAGGATTGATCAAGTTTTACTCAGTTGGAAACCTGGTGTAGTCAGACTTAGTTTCCGTGCTTCAGTGAGTTGAATCTGCACATTTACATGCTTGTCATGGTCAGCTTTAGTTACACTTTTCTGTTACTATGTGATTAGAGTCCTGAGATAATTATCATGATCAAAATACGCACCCTTTTCGATAACGGCGCAATACCAATAAGTTATTACACCATCAGCAAATCAGCTATTTTTGTAATTCATTCCATAACATTAATAAAAAATAACAACATAAGTTTCCACAAAGTTAAAAGTATACTTTAATTCGATTCTTTTAGATTATCTAGAAAATGTCTAAAAGTCCAAATATTCCGCCAGTATCACGCCTGATTTATGTGCCTTGATAGAAATGTCCTACGACTTGGCCATGAAATAATTAAGCAGAAAATGTGATACTTTTGCTACTGGTTGAATTCTCACATGCAGGTCTATTGGATGGGATTCAAAGTTTGACCTATGAGAGCGAGCTTCTAAGAACCGCTTATTGTACAAAAACCGATTTTCTGCAACTCTCTCTGCAAAACCAGGTCACTATGGAACAAGGGGTGTAATAAAAATGTTCCGGTGTAGGAGAATGACAAAATAGAGCTCAAAACAGTAAAAATTCATAACATTGTCATTTGGATCATTGTCCAACAATGTTTTCTCAAATATTTAAAGGTTCTCATAGTATTCACAACGCGTTTCCACGAAAATCTGTAGGCTCTGAATAAATTTTGATTCTATGTAGCGATAGGTAGGAAAATCGATGAAGATAAATGGGTTAATCCGTATTAGTCCTTACTCCTGCTCTATCTAGAATTATGATCAAATGACCCAAAGTATGAGGATCATCAAAAAACTACAAGGTACATCAATCCGAGAAAGTGTGAGCTGTTTAGTGGAATACCTGTAACTAGAAATGAGAAGACCTTTATTGCTTGTATTGACAGATACGCGTATTTCATCTACAATGTGAAGACTTTTTCAGTATCGTGTACTAATACTCGACTTCTTAAGACAAGGCTTAACATTTATGAAATAGGGTAAGGGGATGTAATGTTAGCCTAGCTCCTTCATTCGGCCTATGTACCAAATAAGTAATTAATTCAGCAATAATCAACAAAATCATGTTGCTTTAAGATTGACCGATGTAATCCGAAGCAATTGAGACAATATTAATCAACTTATAGTTTTACACTTCCACGTAATTTTCGATATCTTGAAATTATAGGGCATCATGATTTCACTGGTTAAGCTGAACAGATGAACTACACGATCTTCAAGTGATCTGAATTTGGCTTAATTAAATCGATACTAGCAAGTAATGCCGCCTGGATGTACAGAAAATAGTAACACGTTACAAACTTACAGTTCACATTGCTAAAATAACAATGATTTTACAAGAAAATCATAGACCCAATGTTAGGGACATATTTTTTGTATGTTCTCAACTATGGCCTGTTGTATCATATAACGTAGTAAAAAGGTTGTTATTGGTGAAAATTTCAAGTGGAAATGCATGTGTTTGCGGTTGCTTGTATTCAAGTGACTCATCTAAACACAAACCGAAGGAACTAAGCCGTTGTATAGTGAATTATAATGTTTTCATTTTTGAATGGCTAGTTAATCATATATGAACATCACTTACGTGTTTCAAAACAGTTTTACTTTAGTTTGTTTTGTGAAATTTTGTGTTAAGTAAAGCGAATACAGCTGACAATGCCTTAATTCATAGAATGAGAAGAAAAATAAACCGTACAAAGACTGCATTTAGTAATAAATCCATTGAATGGGACGAATTTGCATCCATGAATGGACCCAATTTGGTGCTTGTAGACCGACATTAAATCCATATCCCTTGAAAGTTTCTGACATTATAAAAAGAGTTGTGTAACTTTTCGTGATACAAACTACCAAATGTCTTATCAAACATATCTTAGCAAGTGTAGAACTTGTTGAATCTCACCTTCAGCTTGAAAACTTTAAGAGTTATAATCAAAAATGTAATCGATGGTTGCATAATAGGCTGAGTCAAGGGACACATACCCTATTTCCGATCGATTGATGCAATCTTTGGAGATGCGGCTGAGATATTAACGCTCAAAACCTAACCACGTTTAATTATTCCCCAATACAAAAAAACAAAGACGTTATTCTAACTAAAAAAGTAGAAAAAAATCTACTTGTTAACATTCGTGTGATTTCTGAGAATTATTTGAATTGGGTTCAATACCAATCCATGGGTTGTGTTCAATATCCTCATCCTCCATGTGCAAAGAGTAATACACTTGTGTTTGCAATACATGAATCAAATTCATTCTTTCCTGTTGAAAACTCTTAATAATAATTCGTAACATGCATCTTGATCTAAAGCTTGAGAGCCGGTTACAGCGAAATCGAAAACAAATGTTTGGACTCAATTCTGAAATCTACTTCAGTCGTCATCGCCGTGTTGATCTATCATAATTGTTGTCCTAATTGCGTCGCTTTTTCGTTGAGAGTAGAGCGGGAACAAAAACAAGATGATGCAATATTGATGAAATTTGTATGTTGCTTACACTTAACTGCGATCAAACCAATCATGATGCGACTGTTTATTCAGGTTTATTGTCGAAAACAGATTACCGTTAGTCTTACTCGATGGAGCCCAAATAGTAAAGGTATGGTGGTATCAACGATTGCAATTCTGCCTGAACTGTTTTGTGGTCTTAAGAGCTACTTATTATTGTTTATTACAGTCAACAGGTAAAATATTTGCCCCAATGACCGGCATCTTAAAACTAACATCACAAAACTACAAAATTAATCAAATTAACAAAAAATACGTCTAAAACTACACTTATTTGTTTCCCTATGTACATTAAAATCAAATACAAAGTAACAACTATTGAAAAGACGACTCATGCTGCGTATTGGCTCATGGAACCCATAGTTGGTTCTTGCCGCGGGAAGGCTCAGGAATGCATGTGCGCGTAGATTACGGCGGCGTATGTTGATGTCCAACATGCTGAGCAGTCTAGAACTATCAATGTTCCCTTGCAGGAGATCGCCAATAAAACATGCTTTTGCCACGTTACGCCTTCCATCAAGTGGTTGAAGGTTGATGAGCTGGCACCGACTGCTATAAGCTGGGTAGATTTAACGGGTCTCTCCACCTGAGATGACGTAGGGCAAATCGAATGAATTTCCGCTGGATTGCCTCAACACGCTGGATTTCATTCTGGTAATATGGAGACCAGACAACCGAACAATATTCCAGAATAGGGCGAACGATTGCGCAGTAAAGCGATTTCAAGCAATAAACATCCTTAAATTTTTTGGCAAAACGGAACAGGAAGCCTAACTGCGATGATGCCTTAGACACGACGTATGCTACGTGGTCTTTGAAGGTCACTTTGGAATCGATGAGAATCCCCAAATCCTTAACCGTCGTTTCGCGCTGCAGCTCAAATCCTGCCAAAGCATAACCGAATTGGTAGAGTTCGCGTTTACGGCCAAATGAAATCACCGAGCACTTGGACACATTCAATGTCATCCGATTGATGCGACACCATTCAGCGAACGCCCCCAGCTGTTGTTGCAGAAAAACGGCGTCTGGTGGATGCTTTATCGCGTAGAACAGCTTCAAATCATCGGCGTATGAGAGTTTTAGGCATTTGAGGATGAGATTGACATCGTTCATGTAAAGCAGGAACAAAAACGGCCCAAGGTGACTGCCTTGAGGCACGCCGGACAAAACTTTAAATGGTGACGAAACGTGATCACCGATTCTGACGGACATACTACGATCGGTTAGGTAGGATCGCAGCCAGATAAGCAAGTTGTTGCTCATGCCTAACTTATCAAACTTGGCTATTGCTATCTGGTGGTTCATTTTATCGAACGCAGCGGAGAGATCCGTGTAAATAGCATCCACTTGATTACCGTTTTCAAGTTGCTTGACCAAGAAAGAGGTGAAGCACGTCAAATTAGTCGATGTCGAACGTTTAGGAATGAATCCATGCTGATCCGGCGAAATATAGTGCGCGTAGCTCTGCACTAGCTTCCGAAGAATAATCATCTCAAACAACTTGGATACTGCGCTCAATGCAGCTATGCCCCGGTAATTTGAGACCATTCTCTTGCAACCTTTCTTAAACACTGGAAAACATATGACTGTTTCCAACAGTTCGGAAATATACCAGTGGACAAAGAAAGATTGAATATCTTTGCTAACGGAGACGCAAGACAATCCACGCACTGTTTCAATACAAGCGATGGAATGCCGTCCGGACCACATCCCGATGAGGACTTCAATTCCTTGCCAGCTGCAATTACCATGTCATTGGTGATAGCATAATGCATTCCGGAGGCAGGAAGACGGGGCACATTACTGGTGGCGAGCGCGATGTCCTGCGGGTCGAGCAGCTCGTCGGAGAAAACGTTGCTGAATTGGGAACGGAAAATATCGGCAATATCGGCGATGCAATCAGCTTCGAGTAAACCATCCGTCATCGTGGAGGGCAAACCGACTTCCTTCCGCTGATCATTGACATGACGCCAAAAGCTTTTGGGGTTGGACTTAAGGCTTTTTGTAGACGGTCTTGATGAGCGTTATAGAGATGATCGTTCAATTGCTTGTACTCAGCATTCGCTTCCACGTAACACAATTTTGTGAAATCCGTTCGATATTTGCTGTGCCGTCTCAAAGCTGCCTGCTTCACTCTTTTGAGGCGCTTGAGAGCGGAATTCGACCAAGCTGGTTTAGGTGATTGATGTTTCGTCCTCACTGGAACAAACTGATCAATGGCATATAGCAGTACACCAGACACTGTCGATGCAGCGAGGTTGACGTCAGAAACATCGAGAATCTCGTCCCAGTCAACAAGTCCCAGGAAATCGTTCATTCCGCTGAAATCGGCCTTACTGAAATCGTAGAAAACACTTTCAGAGGAATCACGGAAGCGACACAATGGATTTACCGCAAGTTTCAAAATTAATGGTGGATGATGCCGACAGATTTTTACTAGCGGTGCTGGTGCTTCAATAACTGTGCAATCCTCACACTAATCGTCACTAACAAAGCACAGGTCAAGCATGCGATTATACTCGTTTTGAACGCCAGTCTGCTGCCTGAGTTGAGCGGTACTATACGCATCAAGCAGTTCTCGTGATGACATGCCAATCGTAGATCGAGAAACGATAGGAAAGTAGTGCCCAAGAGAATTTTGCTGCCAAGAAATCGTACTTAAGTTGAAATCGCCGAGAATCATCACCTTGTCCCTTGGATTCAACTGCGAAACGACCCAGTTCAGCGAGTCAAGATGCATTTCGATTAGAATTGCGTCATTTACTCGGTCGGGGGGAAAGTAAATCACGCAAACGTAGAGCGAAGCATCGTCGGTAGCCAATGCAACCCATATTTGCTCCACCGATGTGCTATTGGGAGGATTGACCGAACGGGATTTGAATCTGGAGTGGACAGCTAGCAAAACGCCTCCCTCGATACTCTTGTTGCTGTTAGAAGATGATCGATCTTGTCGATAATCGTCAAAGAGTTGATTCGTCGTATTCCCTTTAAGCCAGGTCTCGGTGAGAGCGTAAATGTCATAGCAACCATCACTGGGGCCAATTGATACTCGGCAAGGGAACTGGTTGATCCCACCAACATTTTGGTAGTACACCGGGACATTCGAAGTAGCAGCTGCAGCTTGTCTTGGTCCTCGGGGAGCAGATGGATGAGCGCCCGATTGATCAGCCGTAGGACGAGGCTGATGGTTGTGGCTAGAATGAGTGGTTTCGATCAGACTCTGGACATTCGTAGAAGCAAAGGAATACTCGCCGGGTAGAGGTTGCTGGAAGACCCTCTCACCGCATTCGACAACAGGACCAGGACGACTATGTAGAACGACGGCAGCATGTGGCAGGACTGGGTCGAAGGGCTCGAGGGGCTTCCAAAGAGCTTCCTACGGCGCGTCCTGGTGTCCGGAGCGGCTGACACTGTGATCTTGCTGTATCGTAGCGATTGGTCGAAGATTTATCATTTCTGTCCAGTTGTTTTTCAGATTGACTTTGAAGAACATCGCTGCAAACGGGGCGGAATTCAGGATTTGGATTTTCAATAATAATATGGTACTTGCCTGAGCAAGCAGGGTGGATGACCCCCTCACCAACACCGAACACAGGAACGGAACGACTAGGTTGGCCGGAACAATCAGCAATGCTAGTAAACCGACGGTGCTCGACTGTGACGGGTGGCTTAGGGGCATCCATCGTGCTTCTTGTCGTGCGTTCCGTTATTGAAAAATGACTATAGGAGGCGCTCAGTGCTGCAAACGAACTACTGTGGGGGCTTTGGAGAACATCGCTGCAGGCGGGGTGGAATTTAGCGTTTGGATTTTCGAAATTAACTAATGCGATGGAGTCACCAAGGCATCCATTGCTAACGTCCCGTCGTCTGTTCGGGGAACCTTTGCAGGTCCCCAAAAATCCCGTTCAGATTGATGGTTCTCGAATTCTCGGAAAAAGATTCCTTTCGGCCATATGGAAGGATCCAACGCAATATCCCTAAGATCTTTAACAACTCCAACTTTGAAAGAGATGTACGCAAACTGTTTCAAATCGGCATCTTTACGCACCAGCTTTCGCACGTCAATGTCGGTTTTGGTTTGTAAGCAAGTTTTCGCCAACTCACATATGTCATCCTCGGTCACGTGACGAGCAATCCTAGACAAATAAATCCAGAATTTCTCTGGTGGTTTTGCAACTGTCTCGACAGTCATGCCAACTTTTTCTACCGACTTCGTGCCTCCAATCAGTGCCTCATCTGGTCGTGATTTTGGTGTACCCCTTGTAGCAGCATCTCTAGGTCGCTTGCGACTTGGCCATGGTTGGATTCTTGTCAACACAGCCGAGTCCAAAGGTTGATTTTTATCAGCAATAGATTTTGTTAACAATTTGTTTGGTCTTGACAATAGAATAAAGTGGTCGTAACAGCATGTTTCATAACATATAAAATGAGCAACGATCAAAACTTTGTCAATCGTTGCCGGCGTCGGTGGTGTAGTGGTGAGCGCGACTGCTACTGGCACCCCAGTGGGTCTGGGTTCAATCCCAGTCGACGTCGGTGGTTTTTCTGAGGCGAAACAATCTTGGTCACGTCTTCCTTCGGAAGGGAAGTAAAGCCGTTGGTCTCCCGGTTCATAGTCATGAGTCGTTAGGTAGAGTCCAGGTGGTGGAGTCGTCTCCCTGGCGTCGGTGATTGTCACCATGTGAGGAAATAGGCCGACGGAAAATAAAAAAAAAAAAAAAAAAAAACTTTGTCAATAAAGAATGTTTGAATTGATTATTTCTTTTATTTAACAAATCAAATTATTTCTCGTTTTAAGGCTCAATAAGTATAAGTAACAGAGAAAAAACATTAAGCTAAGATTCCAGTTGACCGATTTCGAATTTCCGGGTTTTTCATATAACTTTTGCCGTCAAATTCTGTACAGCCGACTCGAACACTTTCTTCGCCACGAAACGCCAGTTAGCTTGTTCCTGCTTCTAGTTAACAAGTTTTTTCTTGTAGTCTTCTCCTGGTTCCGCTTGACGATGGCCCATTACTCCTCGTATGAGCGTGATGTTGTGCTTGGACACGTTGTTGGCCTTTTTCGATAACGAAAAAATTCAAAATCTGGCCAAAACAGCACTGAATAACCGTGATCCTACGGGAAGGCACTTGTGCACGTAAATTTATTATTTAAAAGTTCCGACGGCACTGAAAACTTTGAAACAGCCTACCAAACTAGCTATTTCTTATCGACTTCCATGAAGATTGATAGTTTAATATGCTAGAAAATGTTTGCCACCTTTCCCTTTTCAATTCCGAACAAATTTTTCGCCTAAAAAAATATTAGAAGTACAGGTAGGTCAGATTTTCACGATTTACGAGCAAAACTTCGATGTGTTACATTGGACACCATTTTGTTAACTGAAGGGCAAATGTCAAAGTCATAATTTGGCACGCACACACCTGCCAAATGAGGGATAACTTACAATCCATGATCACAAGAAATGAGTCAAGTAAAAGTCCAGTATTAGCTGAATATCAGAACTAAGTTTTACCTTTGCCAAAATATGCGGTTGGCTAGTCCTTGCTTTATTTTGAATTAAAACAACGTTGAATAACTGACACTTTTTCAACCGATATCAATAATCAGTTCAGTAAAATTATTTTCACCATTTTTTTGAAAATACTGTAGAATTGAAAATTCACTTTTCTCATCCCAGGTGAGGGGATAAAGCGGAAGGGCATATTTTATGAGCGCTGATATATGAAAACATTTGTTAAATCATAGAAGGGATGAATAATTTGGAGTGGATCGGTTTTCACGTAGGCGAATAGAATTCTTTGTTATTCATTTGAGTTTTCACAGCGTTCAGTAACTATCGTCACTTTTGAATGTACATATTGCGTTAACATCTATTATTAATTTATTGCAAATAGGTTAAACTTTTACGGATCAAACAAGATTGCAATAACATTTCAAACATTTTTGACATAAAGTATCAGTAGAAGAATAACAAAAGTTTAACAAAATTGGTATATAAATTAACGAAATCGATTTGGATTGGATTTGGATTGGATTTGGATTGGATTTGGATTGGTTTGGATTGGATTGGTTGGATTGGTTGGATTGGTTGGATTGGATTTATGGATTGGATTTGGATTGGATTTGGATTGGATTTGGATGGATTTGGATTGGATTTGGATTGGATTTGGATTGGATTTGGATTGGATTTGGATTGGATTTGGATTGGATTTGGATTGGTTGGATTGGATTTGGATTGGATTTGGATTGGTTGGATTGGATTTGGATTGGATTTGGATTGGTTGGATTGGATTTGGATTGGTTGGATTGGATTTGGATTGGATTGTGATTGGTTGGATTGGATTTGGATTGGATTTGGATTGGTTGGATTGGATTTGGATTGGATTTAGTTAGTTTGGATTGGTTGGATTGGTTGGATTGGATTTGGATTGGATTTGGATTGGATTTGGATTGGATTTGGATTGGATTTGGATTGGATTTGGATTGGATTTGGATTGGATTTGGATTGGATTTGGATTGGATTTGGATTGGTTGGGTTGGATTTTGGATTGGTTGGATTGGATTTGGATGGATTTGGATTGGATTTGGATTGGATTTGGATTGAATTTGGATTGGTTGGATTGGTTGGATTGGATTTGGATTGGTTCTTTAGTTAGTTTGGATTGGATTGGTTGGATTAGTTTGGATTGGATTTGGATTGGTTGGATTGGTTGGATTGGATTTGGATTGGTTGGATTGGTTGGATTGGTTGGATTGGATTTGGATTGGATTTGGATTGGTTGGATTGGTTGGATTGGTTGGATTTGGATTGGTTGGATTGGATTTGGATTGGTTGGATTGGTTGGATTGGATTTGGATTGGATTTGGATTGGTTGGATTGGATTTGGATTGGTTGGATTGGATTTGGATTGGTTGGATTGGATTTGGATTGATTTGGATTGGTTGGATTGGTTTAGTTGGATTTGGATTGGTTGGATTGGATTTGGTTGGATTTGGATTGGATTTGGATTGGATTTTAGTTAGTTTGGGTTGGTTTGGATTGGATTTGGATTGGATTTGGATTGGATTTGGTTGGATTTGGATTGGATTTGGATTGGTTGGATTGGATTTGGATTGGTTGGATTGGATTTGGATTGGTTGGATTGGATTTGGATTAGCAGTTTGGATTGGTTGGATTGGATTTGGGTTGGATTTGGATTGGATTTGGATTGGTTGGATTGGTTGGATTGGATTTGGATTGGATTTGGATTGGTTGGATTGGATTTGGATTGGATTTGGATTGGTTAGTTGAATTTGGATTGGATTTGGATTGGTTGGATTGGTTGGATTGGATTTGGATTGGATTTGGATTGGATTTGGATTGGATTTGGATTGGATTTGGATTGGATTTGGATTGGATTTGGATTGGATTTGGATTGGATTTGGATTGGATTTGGATTGGATTTGGATTGGATTTGGATTGGATTTGGATTGGATCAATTTCATGCACATAAATGGAGCGTCACAAAAGTTACAAATAATTATTTTATAACGTGTAAAGTTCTGAAGCATTCGACTCATAGCGAATAATGTTGTAAACAAAAGCTCGGCTTTATTACAACTATTTCATGCAAGTTACTGCCTCGTGTCGAGGGAAAAACAATTTAATATGCTCTAATGTTTACATAGCAATGATTTACCTTCGATTTAGATTTGTGTCTCCAAAATTGCGAGATGTCACTACCGTAGTGATTCCCGTTCCGTTTTATGTCAAGGAATCGACACATAGCCTGATATTCTTCGTTTGCATATTGCTTATGCTTTGAAAGACCAGAAGCTAGGAGCGAGTGAATGATAAAGAAGGAAATGGTACTGGAAATCATGAAATAGAAACTTTCAACTAGCAAAAGTATTCGTGCACGACGAGAGCATTTCCAATAGCGGGCTTCGATACGTTTCGATCGAGTCATCAATCCTGGATTTATGAGTTACCACCCTCAAGTTAATGTAAACAAAGAAAGTATGTTTATTGTCTGTAATGTAAAATATCATATTGACTTAATTAATTGCAAAATTGATATAGGATTTCTGCCATCTGCCATGCTCATTCATAATATAATTTGACTATCTGTATAAGTTAATGCAAATAAAGAATATGGTATATTAGTCCTGCTTTCAAACCTGACATATCCTTATTAATTAATTGAGTCAATAAATGAGATAAAATTATGCTTCAAAATTGCATTACCGATATTGTGTCGACAAACTCCTCAGCAATGTGAGTGTAATCAATGACGCAATTATCGGTTAGGGTACTTGAAATTCTTGAACTTCAAACAGTCATACTTAAGCACGAATGAATCAGAGGCTCTACTACATCATCTTGAAATTACAAACTGCTTATAACACTGAACAGTAAACTACTCGAGGCAGAGGAATTTGCAATTGCAATGCATAGTGCGTTTCGCCATGACTGAATGAAAATTCCAGAAATCAGAATGTATACATCCTACAAGGGTACTCAACATAACATTGAATGCATGCACAACGTGAAATTTCCACAAAATTTGAATAATCTGCAGATTGAACACTAGAAACACACGAGGTGGTCCTCTCAGAAAATCTACTGTTTATAGCAAGGCGGCAAGTTTTACAAATCGAATAATAGTGTACTCACTCTGTAGATGCGAGCACATTCAACTATTCCATGCTTATTTCGTCATCATGCGAGCACAACTATTTGCAGTCGATAGCCGTCCTTGAGTATAAAACTGATTTTCGCACATTTTGACGGACTTTTCGAGAAAACGAAACATCAACGCAAAGCTCCACATCAGGGCTTCATACTATTCCTGATTTTTGCGATTACTACCTGCTCTCAACATAGTGTGCTTTGCTGCATTCTGATTGTAAGCTCCCCATGGCAACTGGTGCATGGTTTGATAAATTCTGTGTGACCAGAATTCGTGCTAACAGGTTCGAACCCTGTAACACTGTGTCTTGGTTGAATAAGTTATCGAAACTCCCAACGAAATGTAGGATCGTCCTGCACCTGAGAAAACATGCATCACCACTTTTGCACGTCCCAATGACTCTTACAATCCGAAGCATTCTCGCATATTCCCAGAATTGCAACCAACCAAGGAGCCGGGGAACAGGTAATTTGATTTCCAGTTGCATACCTTGAGATTCACACACACTCCAAGTAGGAGCGAGCGATGGTAGCAAGCAACTACTACATCCACCACAGAGTTGTCGAATAAATCTTAGCCTCTTGGTTCGGATGCATGTGCTGAAGAATCTTCCAGAACAGGGCATACCGCTCTTGTGGCGGAAACCTTTCTCACACTCTGTAATGGTAAAAGTTAAATAGGCTATTACCAACAACGATTAAACAAAAGCGACGGGAAACTGCTTGATGCCTAAGGTGTTATAAATCTCTTACTTTACGTACGGGGTAATTTTAGATGCCAGTAAATTATTTATTATTCTCCAGATAGCAGCGCATGAGGGCCTTTGCCAATGAGACTCAAATTACAACTAAAGTGGTCATGATGAATCAGATTTCTATGTTTAGAAATGTTTACTTTTCCTTATTAGGATTTCTGGGAATAGCAAAAGGGGGGCCAATTTCATTTCATTGTGAAAGATTAGTTATCGACCAGATCTCCCGTTAAAAGATAAAGTTGATACAATAACATCATACTCCAACCGATGTTGATTCAAACCTGATGTCATAGACGTGCCAACTCATACCGCAAACGTTATCATTCAACATTGAAAATCGATTGTAAAAAAAATACGACAAAGCGGTGTTCCAATAAATTGTGACACATTTGAGAAAACGCCGCGCACAAGTCCCGCCAACTCGTGTGATGTCATCTTCAAATCGAAGGCAATGTCACACAGTTGAGCATAGGTATCGCCATCTCCGATATGGTGGCTCATATTGATTTATTTCTTCAATTTGCCCTAATGGAGAATTATAAAGCACGGCAACTAGGGAAATCCACTGGACCGGGAATCATTGCCGCTAGTGATGAAAAGCTACGACACTGACCTATATAGGTTGTGCATTGCCAACTGAAAATGGATGTTGCTCCCCGAACGGACACAATGATCGTTAAAAATTAATCCCGCAAAATATCCGGACTCTTTCTTCAATGCCGTGGCATTGAATTGTACCACAGCCAGTTCGTCGCAAAAAAAACGGCAAAACACCTGAACAAAGTCAACTATCGCGGGCGGTACTGCGCAATGTTCCAGAAGCCGTATTCAGGTGGAACAAACTGTTAGGTCGTATTTGGCATTGGTTCAGTGTTAATATGAAACTGAAAAATTAACTTATTCGATTTGTGAAATTCTAAACGATCAAATTAAACATTCAACAAAGCGGCATTCTAACTGTTTTGGAACATTGTATTGAAAATTTATTTTACATTACTACGAAATCGAACGTGAAACAAGCGAATCTATTCGTTGTTTTCTGCAACGAAACTGATTTGTTGTTTTTATGACGCTACCTTCGTAATAAATGACACACGCGCAACTGTCAAAAGCACGACGCATTTGTTCACACAGAAAAAACATTCATGCAGTGTACGAAAACAATACAAAGAGCCTACGAAAATTTTGTTACACATTAAAAATAAACGTCTCTCTGGTGGTTGCAATAATAGCTGACAGATCTTCTTTATCGACTCGAAATGTAATTGAAAAAAAAGCGCAACCCCTTGGAGTTGTTCAGCTAGTGAAGAAGCATGCATCGAAACATGGACAATTTATATGGCCAGGACAGGGTTTCCGATTAGCGCAACTGATCTGACGAATACAGTCAAAGACAACGCTGACGTCATCCGCACATCTCGGAATTTACCGATGTCATTTCCCAGTAATTAGCTGCAGTCTATAGATAAAATATAGTTTGTTTTCTTTTATCCACGTCTATGACAGGTAAGAACTGGCTACGACGGTTCCTGCAAAAGCATCCCTCGATTAAAAAGAAATTCTCCACGAACCTCTCAAGATGCGGTGCCAAAGTAACTGAAGAACTGCTTCGAAAATGGTTTTTGGAAGTAGAAGATATTTTGCAGGAGGAGGGAATTGACCTTTCTTTCTTCAATAACCGAAGCGAATTTTCAATTTCGATGAATCCGAGGTTCAGCTTGCCCCAAAGAATTTCAAAGCCCTTTGTGGACCATATGTTGAAAATGTTTATACCATTAACAACAACTCAGATAAAGAGAGCTTTACTGCTCTTTTTGGGGGCAACGCTGATTGGTATATGGCTCCAACTATGATTCTGTACCCTGGTGAAAGAATTAGCCGGGACATTGCCGAAAGCGTTACTGAAGGACTGGTCAGTTGGTGCGTGGTGCGTCCGTTGAAGCTTGGCAAACAGCCAAAACTATCTACGAGTATATGACCACGTGGTTAGTTGAGACTCAAATTGAATTATCTGTTATTGTTTTTGTGGATGGTCACACAAG
This sequence comes from Aedes japonicus, assembly GCA_034211315.2. Classification (NCBI taxonomy): domain Eukaryota; kingdom Metazoa; phylum Arthropoda; class Insecta; order Diptera; family Culicidae; genus Aedes; species Aedes japonicus. The sequence goes on along the minus strand of JASCZW010001097.1, from coordinate 89,606 downwards.
TCACATCAACATGGAGTTGTCTGAGTTTTGCGCCAAGAACAAGATTACTTTGATTTCTCTTTACCCTAATTCCACAAGAATTCTTCAACCTCTGGACAGATTGTTCTTTGGTCCCTTCAATGCTCCCTGCTCAATGCTAGAGTCACCAAATCAAACTTTCTTGGACTTCTGGAAACTGCTCTGGACTACTTCACCAACTCGAAAAATTGTCTTAAAAAGGCATTCAACATTTGTGGACTATGTCCATGGGACGTAAATGCGGTTGACTTCTGTGCCTTGCCTACAAATGCCGCCAATTTCCTAGAGGATTCCATAATGAACTCCTCCATGTGTGATAGTACATGTATCATGTCAAACCTCGGAAAGTGATAATGAGCTTCATCTACGGTACATCGAAATGGGATTGCCTGAGGAACAACTCTCCAGATTTTCTGAAACCAGATTTAGAGATGCATGGTATGGTCCGCTTGAAGAGCTGGCACTTTTCAATTTCTGGAAACTCGTCAAAGATAAAACGGAAGGATTACTTCTTACTAAGCCTCTTAAACAGATTTAAAGTGTCACCTTGATTTTTTGTGGTCTATCGGGTCTATCGTACCTCAAGCAGATAACGGTAACGAAAGTTTAGTATGTGCAAGAATACTAAGTTACTATATTTCTATTTTATCTTACGAAGTTTTGTTAAATCAGATGTTGTGCAGAATGCTTCTAATGAAAAAAGCATTTCTCTTGATGACGCCAATGATGATACAACCACAGACAGACGTTTAAGCAAGAGCAAAATTAATCGATAACTTTGTGTAAATTTTTGAATCGCTAGCAAGCGCTAGCGTAAGCAACTGTTGCTTCACTAACGCTACGTAGTTCACTTGGTCGAGGTGCCCACTGATGTGGTGAAGTTGCGGCATCTGCTAGCATGTCAAAATATCACTCCGTCGTTCGCCACATGCCACCCGATATTGACACGATGTTTTGACGTGCAATTATATGCCACATAGCGTCTACAAAACTGACAGATTTGCTTTTTGCTAAATGCTTATTGACATTTGGCGATTCCTTTCAAATTGACGGTTGCGGAAATTTACACAAGTCGAGATTCAAGCTTGAATGGCTGTGATACAACTGAAAATTCAGGTAAAAGTTAGGTAGTGTTGAAAATCAACAGTAATGCAACAGTCTTTTATTTTATTTTTTATCCAACATTTTCAACGTTCTAATATTAAAAAATTCTGTGAGAAGTGAGTTTTGGGTTGTGTTGTGAAGCCTTAAGAAGAAAGAGGAGTGCCATTTAAAATAAGGAAAGGGGAAGTCCCGTCCGAATCATAATAGTTTCCCGTCGGTCGCATTCCCTGGAAGAGAAGCTAGGCAAGGAAGTTGGTACCGGTACACCTGGTTGCCTAGCTGCGGTGATGAAATTTCTGGCTAAGAGTAGGGCCTTTTCATGTAACCTGCCGGAGGGCAAGAACAGTAATGGATATCAAGGACAGAAATGGATACTGGAATTTCTGCAGATAAGTACAACCTATTTTAAATAACCGTGGTGATCTGATGGCCTTATTTACTCCAAACGAACATGCAAAAACATTGTTGTAAAATGTAAACTTAGTCCACCTCCACCGCTCTAGAACATCAACCTAAACAGCGTCTGGCATGCACGCCCGCAAACGTATATTCGAGCGCGCGCGCGTTTGTGTGTCCTTTTTCTCTTTTCAGAGAGCGAGTAATGGCGCTATAGCCATAAGCCATAGATGGCTAAGACAAGAGTTAGTGCTCATGTCCCAACCGACTGACAAGCTCACACGCAGGAAGGGCATTGGTACAAGTAGGAAACACCTGTGTTCCAGCCCAGAAAAGCAGATAACAATGGACTGCATCAACTTTCTTAGCTTCGTCACTCCCAACGACCTATATACATAAATACACATACACTTTTTCACCAAGGAACTCCAGATGTCTATGAAGGTTGCATGAGTTCTCAGCATCTTCTTAAGTAGACATCTAATCAACACTTCCCTCCCATCCCTTGCTGATCATAAGGACCTGGCCAGGTGTTGTGCAAAGAGATCGATGGATGAAGAGCCTGTCATATCCAAGGCAACCCTTCTGGCGCTTCCATCGTCTCTACAACAGCCAACCCAGGATTATGTATGGTCGTAAAATGCTATGCTATGCTATGCTAACCACTTGGAGCTGTTCAGCTTTTTTGATAATGTTTCTGACATGGGACTCAAACCTTAATGTTTGAAAAGAGCTGTTACTGAATCTGTGGTTGATCTCGCTAGACCATGGTGCCTCGTGAGAAGATCCCTAGTAGCACACTTTTTGCCATTCGGTTGAGAAAACATAAAAATGACTTGCTAAGTCATAAGCAAGTTACTACAACTAATTATGACCGTAGTGTGGTACTTGGGATACTTGTTTAATAAGTATGAAGTTTTAATTCTCAACAGTGCTTTAAGTTTTATTTTGGGATAAATAAATCATTCCTGCCCAGGCCAACAGCTATATCATCATGCAGGATTACGATAAAAGCAAAACAGCGATTGGCTGGTCTTTACGAAAATAATTTCGTGCATTATACAAAAAGGTGTAATGGTAGCATTTCACCAGATAAAAAGCAATACGAATATTTCACACAATATACGAGACATTTGTTGCATGGAAAAAATACATGTTTACGAAATGAGTGAAAGCTAATTTACGAAATGCATTTAAGGACATACACGACCGAATCCCTCTCACTTCGCGATTTGCTGAGAACAAATCTCAAATATTATTAAGACTTCGTTCATGATACTTACAGCAAATCCTTGCTCCTTTGGAGCATACTTTGGTTAGCAGTTTGAAGTCTTTTTGTTTCGGTATAGCTGTGATATTTAGTTCCAAACACTAGAAGTGAAAATTATTCTAACCTAGAATTTATATTGGAAAAGGACTCGGTCGTGTATGTCCTTAACTCAGATGTTCTCCTTTAAATTGTTTGCCAATAAGTATACCAAAATCCCGAAAAATAGATAGATGCATGAAATAGATGCGATAGACATGAAGATAACAACTCTTCATGTTGTGATCACAAAAGTTTTAGCTAAGAGGATTTGTAAACTTTTAAGAGAACATTCAAGCGTTCAGTTCGGTGGGCAAAAACTGACTAAGAATCACACTAATCCAGAGCAGGTACCTTATGTAAAAAATATGAAGTACCAAATGCTGCTAGTTTGATTGACCACTTAGAAACAAAGGTGCCTCCTTTCGTCATTTTCCTACATTTTTTTTTCTTGTGAAATTAGAGATCATTTGTCAATAAGGAGTGTATCGAATATAAGCTATCCACATACATTTGCGTTGTACGCATGTATTTGTGATGGTTTTTTATGCTCTGAACACTGCATGCTGTGCGGTTGACTGTCAGCTTTCTTTTGTTTACTTGTTTGTGCGGTTCAAATTCTGCGTTTTCAAAATGTCACGTATTGAAAAGGTTCTGGACACATGGCTAAGTGAGAAGGGTATTATTATGCAAAAATTGGCGAAGTGGTTTGGAATTCATCATGCGAGTGTTAAAACCATCATTAATTAGTTTTGGGAACACTATTCTTTGGATGAGCTACCAGGAAGAGGCAGAAAACCCGGTTCATCCAACCCGAAACTGGAGCAGAAAGTGGTATCTCTAATCATGAAGAACAAATCAATGTCAATACGTGATTTGGCCAAAAAAGCAGGAACGAGTGTCGGAATGATTCAGCGTATCAAGAGGTGAAACCACCTGAAGACATACAAAAAGCAGAAAATCTCGAAACAAAGTGCAGAACAGAAGAAGCGAGCAGCAACAAGGGCCCAGAAATTGTATTCGCGTCTTTTGCAGCGTTCGGATGCATGCGTTTTGATGGACGATGAGACCTATGTAAAGGAGGACTCAAAAACCCTTCCAGGTCCACAATACTTTACTGCCGTCGTTGGGGAGGATGTGAGCGATGCGGGCAGGTCGATTCAAGTGGAGAAATTCGGTCGAAAGGTACTGGTATGGCAAGCAATATGTTCCTGTGGTTTGAAGTCAACCATTTTTTACACTACCGGAACTATTAATGCGGAAATCTATCAATCTGAGTGTCTCCAGAAGAGATTGTTGCCTTTATATAAGAAGCATAGTACACCTCCACTGTTTTGGCCGGATTTAGCGTCGGCTCACTATGCCAAAACCACTCTCAATTGGCTTGCGGAAAAGGGTATAGATTTTGTTGAGAAAAATATCAATCCACCAAATTGCCCTCAGCTTCGACCCATCGAACGTTACTGGGCAATCGTGAAGAGGGTCTTGCGATGCAACACTTGTCCGGAACTTGATGAAGAGCATTCGATCCAAAGTTCGAAAATTCGTGAAGGAATAACTTAAATTTCATCCGGTCTTCATTATGTTCAAGTTTAACCTCGTACAATAAAGGATCAATTTTTTGTATGAATAAAATACGGTTTCAACATTATTTGAAAGAAAGTTTGTGGATAGCTTATTTTCGATACACTCCTTATATGCAACTGCCAATAGGCTTCAGTCAATAAATTTCAACCATACAATTGAAAGCCAAGCATATCAATAGATACTAAAAAAACATACCGATTTTATCCCTTTTGACTTATAACTTGCAATGTTTGGTGATTTTATGGTAGTGTTTCTTTCGATGTTCATCATAAAACACATAATTTCTTACATAAAATATGGTAGACTACTACAATTACTATTTTACAATAATCAGCAACGCTGCTGCTGGTTTGTCAAATCAAAATACATAATATGTTATTTAAAACAAAACTCAACGACTCAACGAGTACATCACAACAAATGACTCATTCCACGCTTTTTCGAACATCATTTGGAGTCGATAAAACATAACTGTCATTCACTAGGCAGACATATCTTTTCAAAAATGATGTAAAGCTCTTTGTATTGTTTTTGAACAATGAAATATTTTTTCCCTTTTAATTTTAGTAATGAGTGTTTTTTTTCTTGTAATTGCTGCGTTCTTTCACAGTTGCGCGCCAGACATCGAATGGACAAAAATTGCCGATTTTTCATGGGTTTACTTTCACCCGCACTGACAAAACTACCCTTGCAGCATCAATCATAATAACCCATGAGTCAGCAGGCAACATTTGACAGCTCTATTAGTCGAACTCTAACCGTGATGGCAAAAACAGTGAAGCAACTCCGCTCAGAAGTGTGCGCGTTCAAAGAACGGTACCCCGCCGCGTCGTAAAAGGACATCGTGTGGTACTTTGTGTACGCCGGATACGCTCGTTCCGGCATCTACAATATCTTGGCACTATTAGACAACAATCAGAGCATCGCAAGAAACCTCGGTTCCGGACGGCCGACGACAATGAGCGACAAGAAGCTCCAAAGAATGCTGAAGAGGAAGGCCGAGGGAAAAAAGGCTATATAGCTGCGTGCGCTTGGCCGGGAGGTCGGTTCAACCGGCCAAACAGTGAAAAAGTACCTGGCGAGCATGAACATACACGTCAGGAAGCAGAAGTCGCGTCCACTGGTTTCGGAGCTGCAGGCAATGACGCAGTGGCAGCGGCTGAATAAGATGGTCAACTCGATTTTCCCGCCGAATCGCGACGTGGCGGTAGTGATGAACGACGAGACCTATCTCACCCTGGATGGCAACTTCGTATTTTACTTCCCCCACGAAGGAAGTGAGCTCCGAGGTGAAGTTCATTTCACACACCAAGTTCCACAAGAAAGTGCTGCTGTGGCTGACAATCAGCGAGAAGGGCATGTCAAAGCCGCTCTTCTTTCACTACGGACTGGCCGTGAACGGGGAAATTTGTTGTACGAAATGCCTGCATCGCTCATCAAAAAATACAATAAGGGCGAAGACGCGGTGCTCTGGCCGGATCTGGTGTCGGCCCACTACTCGAAGCAATCGTGGGAGGAGATGGAGCGGCTGAAAATCGTGTTGGCGAACCCGCCCAACGTCCACCAGCTGCGTCCTATCGTCCTAAACGTAAGATCTACTTCAACAATTTTGTCGCGAAAACTGAGGAGGAATTGATAAATAAAACGAAGAAAGAACTCAAAAACATGCCTACACGCCTGTTTTCGTCCACCATGGCGAATGTTCCGGTTAACCGTCGGAAGACCGCTCGCAAGGGCGTAGATTTCTTTTGCAAGTCAGCTTAAATAATTACCTTCCATGCGAAATTTACCAAAAGCAATCATCTGTCTTAGCCTTTTTTATTACCAAAAAGTCCATTTTTTTAATGCAAACGTTAATGTCCATTTTTTTTGCAATTTTACTTACGAAACACAACTTATGCGATTTTAAAAGGAATACCGCTGCCAGCTCCTTTTTCTGGTCCGATGCCCCTTTTTTGCGTTCAGTTTTCGATAAATCTTCAAGAGAACACGTTTTTCCAAACTTCTTAACAATCTTGAACACTGCAGATTTAGTGTATTTTACGCTTTTTGCCGATTCTCGAAACGACAACTTTCCGGAAAACCATTTGTGCAGAATTAATCTGCGAGTTGCTAAGCGTATCCATGATCTAAAAATAACCTGCCTCACTAACACAAAAACCTTCCCTTGACAATTGTGGGTACGCAGAGGTAAACAACAGGTCTCTAACCAACGACTGTCAAACTAATCATTGAACATCATTGAGTTATTCAAAGGAATCAAGTCCAGGCTGCTAGGAGGCCAAATGTCCTTTGGCCAAAATTCCATGTTTTCCTTCAGCCACGCTTGAGTCCTTTTTAAGATATGACACGGTGCTCCGTCCTGTTGGTGTGTGCTCCGGAGTTGGCTTTCATCCATGGCAGAACGTGTTCCTTCAAAATGTTCATTTAACCCCCAGTATTAACTTTCAATCCAGTTTTGATAAATACTGGAGGCATTTTCAAGCCATTGTACGCAACTGCCCCGAAAACCATGACTACGGCCGGATGTTTGGTTGTAAACTTGAATTTCACGTTCTCTGGAACATCCTTAATCTTCTTCGGCGAAGTAAACCTTTCTGTACGTGTGTTAGATACGGGATCGATGATGAACATTTTCTCATCGGAGAATACGATGATGGTATGCTTCTTTTTTAATGCTTTGTGTGCTTTGCGGACGACATGGACATTATCGCAAGAACATTTGGAACGGTGGCAGAGCTGTACTTGAAACGCGAAGCAGCAAAGGGCGGATTGAATGCGGTCGGTGAATGCGTCGAAAACAAAGTACATGCTGGTAGGCGGAACCGAACACGACCGGATCCGCCTAGGAAATAATCCACGATAGACGGGGATACCTTCGAGGTGGTGGAGGAATTTGTCTACCTCGGATTCTTACTGACGACTGACAACAATATAAGTCGTGAAATTCGAAGGCGCATCATCAGTGGAAGTCGTGTCTACTACAGGCTCCAGAAGAAACTGCGGTCTAAAAAGATTCGCTCCCGCACCAAATGCACCATGTAAAACGATAATATGATCGGTGGACCTCTAGAGACACGAGACATGCTCGAGGAGGACCTGGAAGCACTCGGAGTTTTCGAGTGGCGGCGAAGGATGAATCACGAGCTCGCTGCACTCTACGGCGAACCCAGCATCCAGAAGGTGGCCAAAGCCGGAAGGATACGGAGGGCAGAGCATGTTGCAAGAATTCCGGAAAACAACCCTGCAAAGTTGGTGTTTGCTACTGATCCGGTGGGTACAAGAAGGTCTGGAGCGCAGAGAGCACGATGGGCCAACCAGCTGGAGCGTGATCTGGCGAGCATTGGGAGTGACCGAGGTTGGAGAGCGGCAGCCGCAAACGGAGTATTGTGGCGTACTATTGTTGATTATGTCTTATCCTAAATGTGATGTTGAACAAATAAATGTATGTATGTATGGTAGCCCAGTGGCATCCCACAATCGTTGCAATTTGTTGTACGGGCTTTTGGGCGAGCAGCAAACTAGTCACAACCTTCTTTGGGTACATGTTTCTCAACTTTGTTACTTGCGAACCACTGTTTTGTTAACATCGGCTCAGTGTATACAGTAAGATGATTATACACACGCATTAAAACAGTAAACATAATGTTTAAAGCTACAAAAAAATAAGTATTGAAAACTTTTGCATTTTTTTATGGGGCATACTGTAAGCCGAATAACTTTTCATAAGCTTAAAAAGCATTTGTGGTATATTGAGCTTCCAACATTCAGTTTACACGCATTTTCTATAGAACAAATGTCTGGTACATGAAATGAGAAGAAAGCTGGTTGGCGAAATGAATAAGTAAACGCATGCAATAGAGAAAATATCGACGAAGTCGATACAATCGCTGTCAGATGTTTATACTGTACACATGATAAAAATAATTAATCTTTAACAAGCGGTGTAAAACTATCCCATCATTTAAATCACAAGCTAAAGGAGGCGTAACATCAACGAAATTGTTTGCAACTTTTCATGTGACCATACAATAATATTGGTCAATCTTTCATGCAACAGGCTGGACTTCAGAGCGTAATCTGCGTTTGACAATTTACATGAAATATCGTCATTACATTCTGAGCAAATCTAGCATTCTCTTTATGTGCATTATTCAGTAACGCAGAGAGAATTCAATGTTTCTTTTTATCTGTGTACATTAATACAATGTGAAACGAATATTTTTCTGAATAATCAAGCAAACAACTCCATGCTATACTGTTGCGCGTATTTAATGAAAATGCATCTTCTGAAAGAACAAATCAGTTTCGTTGCTGGCAAACTAATTGCATTGAGTTGAAATGACTATTTACAGCACTGCATGGAAAAGTGCAGTTTCGAACTGTCGAATGAGAAAAAGAAAAAAGAAATCTCTTGCTGAAACACTTCCTCGCATCGCCAGAACAAAACCTTAAAAATCAACTGTGATATTTATCATTTTGCGTTTTTTTTTAATTTCATGAAAAATGCATTGAAACAAGTTGAACTATCGTTACATTGTAGACAAATGTTCAAAGATGACCATTTCATGAAGAGGTTTGAGAAATTACTAATTATAAATGATCTAACAACAGATTCACCCCAGAATTATGCACGCCGAAATCGAAACATAACTATTTGAGATAGACCAATTGAGATCACCCTTATCATTAACATCCAATTACAGAAATTATATGAATATCCTGAAGACACTATTTATCGAGAATTAATTATGTAAGCACATTTAAATTGTTCCAAATAAACTCGGCAACCGTACCCAGCACTAGACTGGAGGCACGCTTTCGATCTCGGTAATTGAGCACATTTTCAGCGTCAGAAATAGAACAAACATGCTAATACTGACTGGCAGCGACTCGGTACAGGTAAATATAAACATCCAAGCTCACCCATCGGTTACAGGTGCAATAATTTTAAATTTGCTGATGTATCGTATAGTTTAACAAATAGGTATGTACTGTCCTGGGAAAACAGCACTTCATGTTGGTTTTGCTTTTATGTATCAATTTATTTATGTGTGTTTTTTTGGAAAGCGTATGAAGGTGGTGTTCCATCATGGCGTATCTATCTATTTTCAAAAAGTTCCTGGATGTAATTGCATGGCGTCAAATAAAGCGTTATAAATAACATTTGCTTATTACATCGTAGTTATACCGCAAGGTAGGTTATGTTTTATTTTAACGTTAGAAAATTTGTTTTAGCTTCTTTAGGCATATAAAGGATGTCCCACGTCAAACTGTATCACGGAAAAAGCGCAGTAGAAAATTACATAGTTAACCGATCCTTTTCAAACTTTAAGACAATAAAATATAGCCTAATAGTGAGCTTTTGGCATATTTAATTTATTAAGTTTCAATACCATAACCGCACGCTCACACCTTACGCTTAACTCCAATCATTAGGTTCTGTACAACATCTGGCTGAAGCTTCTTCTGTACACTTTTTCTTCTTGTCTTCCTCAGATTTGATCTCCTTGGGATGCTCCCGTAGTGTTTACTTCATAATAGCCCAGTACTATTTGATGGGCCTTAGCTCCGGTGCGTTGGGGGCTGGGCTCATGTCCTTGGGTACGAAAGGGACCCCGTTGACTTCATATCACTCCAGGACAACATTTGAATAGTGGCACGAAGTTAAATCCGCAAACGGAAGATCGTAGGGCCCTCGTGTTACGTATTTTTCATTTATTTAATTTAACCAACCAACAGGCGAGGCCCCAATGGTGTTATGTAAATATTAGATCTTAAATACTAGTCATTCCTTAAAACTTAAAACATGAAGCTGTTATCCACGATTAACTGTGCCAGAGTAAATCTGACTAAAACTGCGCCGAAGTGTCTGACGTGGTACATTGAAATCAAATACTACACAACCCTGTTAAAGACGCTTTGAAGCCCGTTGATTGCTCCATTCATACCTTGATTTATGGGATGAAAAGGTAGACATAGCATCGAATTGTTCCTTAATGCATGCGGTCATACCTTCAGGTTTATTTGCACGAGTATGGTTCTACTCTTCCTTGCAAGGTATCGGCGATAAATAAAGCTCTGACAGTGTCTCTTTGTGTCAAAAGAGGCTTCAGATGAATCAGTAGGCGTCGATCCTCATAGCTAGGCAAACGGAAAGGATCTCTACAAGGTAATAACTGGAGCGCAAAACGCAGGAATCGCAGGTGTTGGACGGATTCGACTCTTTCAACCTCATTGTTGAAGCTTGGATTCCAAACTGCAGAGCAATATTCAAGCACTGATCGGACTAACGAGAAGTATACTGACTTCAGGCAATAAACATCGGTAAAATGTTTGGTGTGTGTGTGTGTGTGTGTGTGTGTGTGTGTTTACAATCTAATTCCCACTGTCTGGCAGCGGTATTATGGATAGAATCTTCCTGTTTCATATTTGCTGTTTACAGTTGCAAAAAGCTTAAATCCGGGGATTAGAAGGTGAAAGCTCTACCGCGACTCCAATAGCCCATTTCAAGAACGCAAGCATTCCGAAGCTATCTTCGTACACAATAAGCCCCGCTCCAGTAGTGACATACTGAAACTTTCAATCAAGCGTATGTGCAATGCTTGATTGACGCGTATTTAGTGATTCACAATATATATATATATATATATATATATATATATATATATATATATATATATATATATATATATATTATATATATATATATATATATGATTTTTAAACCAGGCACGTATTTGGTATTATTTGAAAATAGGGTTGACGTTATATAGTTCTAGTCAGATACATCTCACCAATTGCCGCTTCCTTCGTTACACTCGCTCGTTAATTCGTAAACTTAAAAGTTGTCCACGTTACCTCGTAATTAATTTGATGCACTCCCGACAAAATAAGCGCAAAAATTAACGTGGCCAAACCGCCCGTTATATATGTAATCTGCATAAGAAAACTCTGTACACCACATGGTGAACGCATCTGAAACTATGTGGCAGCCTTTCCCGCACGCATGCGCATTGTCTTCGTTTGCTGCCTCTGACAAGCAAATGGCCGTTTTCTACACGCACTGGTCTTCCTTTTTTGCACTCCACACTCTGCCAATAATCAAATGCCCGATACGAGGCCACTCTATATCGAACTTCAAAACTGCCAATAATCATCGATTCACTCGCGACAAAGCAGACAAACGCTCAAACCCAATAATGTATGTCCGGATGTCTCAATACCACCACCAATAAGCAAAACTAAGCTGATGCAACTCCTTTTCCGGATGCGGGGGCGCAGCACAAAAAACCACAAAATGTGGAAATACTACCGACGCTCACACATTTCGGGTGGGAATCCATTGTATTCACTACAGGTTTCCCAAAGCACGCGGATATTTTATGATTTCACTGTTAGTTAAGGTTAAATTAGGAATTATTGTTTGATTTTTTTTCGCGAAAACGACGCAGCAAAAACAAAAACACGTCAGTTTCAAAGCACGGCTTGCTGCGATTTTTTTTTCAACATCGGTAAAATGTTTGGTGACTCTAAAAATAAAACCGAACGTTCTAGATGCTTTATCGACCACACATAAAATATGCTGCTTGTATGCGAGTCGCGAATCCAAAATTAATCCTAAATTCTTCACGTACCTCACCCGTTCAATATCTGTCCCAGACAGGTTAAAGTTGAGGATGATCAGATCCTTTTTTCGAGAAAAGGAGTTAACTCAGAATTTTGTTGGGTTCACTTCCATCCGGTTAACGATGCACCAGTCAGCGAAGGCATGAAGCTGAAGCTGAAGATTGTGAAAATCGGCAATGGTACAGGTACGAAGGAAGAGTTTGAGATCATCAGCATATGATATTCGAGTCCCACGATGACAAGATTAACATCGTTGAAGTAGAGCAAGAAGATCAACGGTCCAAGATGGCAACCTTGAGGTATTCCCGATTTCGCTGGATACGTATCAGAACGGCAGTCACTTATAGAAACCATGAGTAGGCGACCAGTAAGATATGATTGAATGCCATTGATCCCGAGTCGGCCTAGCTTAGCAATAGTTATAGCATGGTTCAGTTTGTCGAAGGCAACTGACAAATCAGTATAAATGACATCTGTTTGAGCTCGGTCATTCATGCTATTAGTTACATACGACGCAAATTGGTGATAGTGGAACGATCTGCCTTGAAGCCATGCTTCTCTCAAAACTGCTTGCAGTGCGAAAGTAGCGGATCAATCATGACAAGGATCAATCGATAACGCACTCAGTGATGTAATTCCACAATAGTTGTCAACGTCTCACTAGCTACCTTTCTCATGAACAGGAAACATGTGAGCGGATTTCCAGCATGAAGAAAAAGTACTAACGGTGTCGGTGCCGAGCGGTGTCAATAATTGAGAAAGATGGACGGAATTCCATCCGATCCTGGACAGCAGGGAGATAACAGTTTGGAAACGGCTCTTGAAATAGTCGTATCGTTGAAGTCGATATCGCACAAAGTGTCAACATGCATAGGGACGTTGCTTGCTGCGAGGTTATCGTGTTCTTCGGTTAGGCTCTCATCGGTGAACACTTTGGAGAACTTTTGAGAGAAGAGTTGGCAGATCTCCTGAGTCGATGAAGCAACTTCACCATCAAACACCATGGACGATGGTAGCTGAATTCCTTTCGCGGCTCGTTCACATAGATCCAAAACGATTATGTTGATTTTGCGTGGTTAAGTCGAATGTAATGACATTTTAGCTCTTTTGGCTCTTTTGGTAGACTGCAATCTACGCAGTTCCTATGTCTGCCATGGATGATGCGTTTCTTTCTGGTGGCTGATTTTCGGTAAAGTCTGTCGATGGTGTACGCCAAAATATGTAATAAAGTACTCGCCGCAACTTCGACATTATAAATATCCAGGACGGTAACCCAGTCGATACTGGAAAGCAGATCAGCTATGGCGTGGTAATCTGCTTTTCGAGGAACAGAGTAAGACGCTTCTGTAGACACTCCTTGGGGTAGATTTCCCCATTTTCAGTCCCGGAAGTCACGAACGGCAGACTCTGTTTGCCACATGAGCAGATCGCTTGTCAAATCATGCATTTCTTGACTAACTTTGAAAAACGTCAAACTTGTCCTGAGCGGTGAATAACAGTAGCCCCGGAAACTCCCGGAAGTCAGCCTTGACGTACGTCATCCATGATGAGACAATGAGGCTTCGTCAGCATCTGGATTTACAGTTTCCGGGCATGTGACTTTTCCACCGTAGTTAGGCGTTCGTATCGATTTGGGGCCTTCTGCACTTTGTACGTATGCAGTCCTTCGCAGTTCTTGGCTCTCTGAACGAAAGATCTTGATGCAATTTGATGTGGTTGCCAAGTTTGAAGCTCTCAAATGTGATAAGGATCCACGCTTCTAATGTAGCTCCTAATGTTACCATGCTGTAGATGACTTGGATGGATTTTCGTTTAGGGGCTGTTCATAAACCACGTTGACAATTAAGGGAAGGGGGGTTCGAAAAAGTCTACGTTTTTATACGATGGGGGAGGGGGGGATATACCAAAAATCTAAGTAGACCTTTTTTTCTCTCTACAAATATATACGGATATTCATACCCTCCATGCAGAAAAAAAAATACCGTCATAACATACATGTTCCAGGTTAATCCAAACTTAAAATTAGTTTATTTTTGCCGCAAACATAAAATTGCTTTCTTTCAAACATATTCTTTGTTTAAAACGAAGTTACATCGATGTTTGAAATTAAAAGCATTTTATGTTTATTTTCAACATATTAATTATACGAATAAACGTACAAATTTTGGGTTTTACTGGTTGCGTTCTAAATTTATTTTATTTATTTTATGGTTATCTTAGAGTTGGCCTAAATGCTAACAGGTTCCAGGTTGAAGACGATTACACGGAGATTCACTACTGGAATCGAGCAAATAACCTACCAATAAACGTGACGATTGGCTCACGATGCGAGCGTCAAAACTTTGTCTTGAAGCGATTTTCATTCTTCGTTTCATTAAATCAGAAAAGAGTCCTTTGGCCACCATATTTAATGATAGACTTTATCATTTTCCAAAGCAAACAACTCAAAAACTAATGCGATTCCGTGATGGAGGTTGCTTACTGATGTATGCAGCACTGCACACAGTTTTCGAGCCCTGAAATTTGAAAAAATTGAAGCATTACATAAAATCAGTATAATATGGCAGCCAATTAAAGAATGGAGCATAATCTCCCGTTTATCTATACATCTAAAGACCGTCTATGTTAAATTTAGGACACAAAAATAATAATGGCAAAACAAAATTTAAACATCAATTGCAAAAAACCGATTGTTTATTTCACAATAATAGATTTAAACATTGAAAACAGTTGATTAAAGGCATCTTCAGCGGTGGTCTATTTTTGAAACAACTTTATACTTGATTTGCATCAGCAGAACTTGAACTGAACCAGCTTAAATAGACCAACTTTGTGTTCCCGGCACCGGTGTTGTATTTTTTGTTGTTGAACCCGCCAGCACCTGTCATCTTGGCAATCACTCAACATCAGAGATCAGAAGTATTTTTTTTCAGAGACCACAGATTTTTCGCAAAACTTTTGCCATTAATTGGTTTGATGAAATGTTTAATGCCAGTAGTGCATTGTTAGCAGACGACAAGGAATACTTGTTCTTTCGTTTAGTTAAGCGTGAGTGTGTGAATGCATGCATTTAATTTAACCGATATTAGATAATGCTGATTTATAATTTTTATAATAACAAGAGTCCAAACGGATAGGGCCACTTCCTCGAAGACGTCGTCGCCAGTGATTTCCGTTTCGGTCATCAGAAGCTGTTTCAGGACTACTTCAGCGACCCGCCAACCTACGTCGAAAAGCACTTTCTGTGCCGTTTTTGCATGCCAAGGCAGATGGACATTATACGACAACTAGGCTCATTTTATGAAATTTTGCAGCTAAGTTGCGATGCAGCTGGAAGAGCTGGAAATACCTGCAAACCCTGTGGAATTTTTGCAAAGCTATTCTGAAGACTTCCCGTCAGCAGTATTTGCGTACCCCAACACCGGAAAAGGTTAAGAAACTGATGTACAAAAATATATCCAAAAAGTTTGAAAAAAATCGCATAAATTCATTGAACTTTCAAGAAACTCAAAGAACTTATCAGAAGTTCAGGATACTTCTTAGAAATTGAGGAATTTTCCAGAAGTTTTGTTATTCTCCCTGATGTTCAAGGAACATCCCTGAAAATCGGGGAATTTAACATAAAATCAGGGAACTTCCCATGAGTTAAGGGTTCTTCCCTAAAGTTCAGGCAACTTCCTTGAAATTCTAGGTAATTTACAAATATTCAGGGAGTTTTCCATAAATTCAGGGAGCTTGACATGAATTTAGGGAACTTCCGAAAAGTTATATGCTCTTCTCCTAAGTGCAGGCAACTATCTAAAAATTCAGGGAGATTCCCAGAAGTTCAGAAAACTTATCAATTTGTTTGGGTATTTCTCAAATGTTCATAAAACTACCCAAGATATTCAGGGAACTTCTCAGAGTTCCATAGAATTTCACAAAGCTCAGGGCACTGCACAAAGTTTAGGAAACTTTCCAGTAAATTAGAGAAGTCTAAGTTCAGATAATTTTCCAGAAATCCATGAAACTTTTCAAAAGTTCACGAGTCGTCCAAGAGGTTCAGATAACTCCTTAGAAGTTCATGAAACTTTCCGGAAGTATAGGAATCTTCTCAGAAGTTTAGGGAACTTGTAGAAGTTCCTAAAAGTTCGCTCAGCGAACATCTCAGAAGTTCAGAGAACGTCCCAGAAATGTAGAGAACTGCCCAGAAGTTCAGGAAACTTCTCAAAAGCTAAAAGAACTTCCCAAATGCTAAGGATACATCCCAGAAATTGAGGAAATTCCTCAGAAGTCCTGAATTCTTCCAAGAATTCCAGAGAACTTCCCCAAAGATCGGAGAATAAACCAGAATTTCAGAAAACGTCCTTGAAAATCATCAAACTTCTACGGGATTTTGAGCATTCTCTAAAGTCTAAGATATGTTCCAAGGATTTTCTCATAACTTTAGGGTGCTTCTTAGAGGTTCGGGGATCTTTCCAGAACCACGAGGAACTGTCTAATAGTTTAAAGAACATCCCCGAGGCTCAGGGTGCTTAAATTTCAAGAAGAATTTAAACATCTTACTTCTCAGTAATTTTTCGTGCCGAACCGAAACTAGAATAAAATAATCAACTCCTTTTTAATGTTTCATCAATTTCACCGAATTTTTGTGGTATCACAATTTCGGATATTCTTAAAAGTTCTTGTAAGGTTTATCAACACCTCGGATGTGCTATTTATTTCACTTATTAAAAGTTTTGTGAATCGACCATTTCTTTCAACTTCTTGTAAATTATTAAAATATTTTGAAATTCTGCTTTTATCATGAAAAAAGTATCAAATGTCATCTCCAAATAACATCTAGGAAGCTAAATCTCCTTCTCAAAATTCCGGCAATTTCAAGAAAGTTGTTCTGTTCCATGGATGATCACCAAACTTTTTGAAAGTTCAACCAAATTTCCAGATAAGTCCACTTCCACCACTTCTCTTTTCATAGGAGAGCAAGCAAACTTCATGTTTATCTTGAAACTTCCACTAAATTTTCCACAATTTGAGAAAAGCTTAATCAACTCCTGTCAAGTTCATTATATTTCAAACCCAATCTTCATTGATATTCCGAAGTTCATAGCGAGTCAGAAAATATTTTTTATAGAGTTCGTGCAGTTTCTAAAAGCTCGTATAAGTCCTGATCAATTCATGTGAATGCCAAGAAGTGCATATAATTGCCTGAAAGCTGTAGCATATGCAATTGAAAAATATTAAATTTATAAACGATTCCTGGAATAAAAGCATCCACAAGGCAAATATTTCGTCGAAGGAAATAAGGCCACTCAAGACTCTGCAACAACTCCAGGAAGAAATCCTTTGTGAGGTCGACGAGAATAGAGCTACGCAAGCTCTATGGATCGAATCAAGTTTTGTCGGAATCTTTGGGCTTGACATTCAAGAAATAATCCCACCAGAACTTCCGATTATTGTTTCAATCTGCCATGGTGTAGGCATCTTTAGCATTTGCATAATTGATTGTTGTTATTTTTTATTAATGCTATTTTTATGAAACAAAATAAAAATGAATAACTGAATAACCTGTTTGTTTGAGTTATATTTCATAAATCGTTCCTCAAACCGCCACAGCCGCATATTGCACATATTTTAGAACATTTTTCACAAATTAAAAAAAAAAAATTTGATAAAGTCTACTTAGACGTCAGGAGGGGGGGGGGGATTGGAAAAAGTCTACTAAAGTCTACGATGGGGTAAGGGGGTTTGAAAGTGTCAAATTTCGGTCTACGTGGTTTATGAACAGTCCCTTAGTCTACAGAGAAAAAAAAAATCATTTAAACAAGTGCGGAAATTTCCCCTCGTTTAATTCCAAGCCAAAGGAGGCGTAAACAACGGAAATTTTTGCAATCTTCCAGGCGCCATACAACAACGTTTGCAATCTTTCATATAACAGGCTAGATTCAGACGTTATCTGGCTTGAATTTACATGAAATATTCCATTATGTTCAGCCAAATCAAACATTCCCTTCATGTGCAACGCAGGAAATTCAATATTTCTTTTTATCTGTGTTGGAATTTTCAGATAAGACCAAATTTTTTAAATCCAGCGACGTCGAATTTAATTGAACATGCTATTCAATTATACTCCATGTTAAAAAAACAAACTGGCATCAAAATCCATCAATTAACTGCTGTGAAAGTGCATTAATAGAACACTAACTTTAATGCGGTAATAAGTTGATTTCATCAAAATACGACCTACGGCGAATATTTAAAATAAAAATTCTAAGGATGTTGTTAAAAAAAAGGAAAAATACCATAGAAACTAGAAGCTTTTGATATTATCTATGAATAGATTGCAACAGTTGCCTAGGATGACAGTCGTCCATCTCCCCGTTTAGACGCTACACACTTCTTATCTCATCACTATGCAGCTCTGAGACATTCAATCACGAAAACTTCACTGGACCAGAAAAACTATGCAGGAAATATTTTTATTCTCAGAAATAGATCAAACATGCATAAATGTACCCCTCCAATGTGAGCAACACAGTTTCCCCCCAACTGTGATGGCCTCCAATAGGGGACAATATAAAAATGCAATAAAGAAGGCAATGATATTCATACACACATGCACTGCATCGAAAATAACCGAAAGCCATTCAATCGTGCCCTGAATGCCAAAGTGGGTTTCTCCTGGACGTGTACTTGTTGTACGAAAGAAGACGATACACGTAATGTACATTCTTGATTACGGATTTTCCATGGCGTTTTTCCGAATCTACGCTTTCGGATTTCTAATGCGTGGGAAGGTCTTACATCGATTCCAATCGAAAACATCCGATCGCGAAGGAATTGATGCAATCTATCACATTCCTCCTACTGCTTGAAGCAATTGAGTGCACAGTTTTGGAGAAACCAACCCCATCAGCAGCGACAGCAGTTAAAGGCGTGGGTTAATGTCGCGTCTATTTGTTGAGTATTTTTAACGGAATGTGATGACATTACCCATTATGTTTCAACGATTTTCTGTAGTTTTATTTTTATAAATACGAAAGCAGTCCTGTTTTTCATAAGGTAGCTTGTAATAACGTTAAACGAGTTTAGCTAGGGTGGAATAGAAAATATAACGATCTAGAAATATTGAAATCCAAGTATCAAAGCAAGAATTGATTCGATCCTATTATTGACAATCTGAAAAAAAAAAAAAAGGAAATCAGTTAGTTACAATTCGAGATACAACAGCGTGAATAGTTAATGAAATCATTGACCGCGGCAGGCCGACCAGACGCGCGCGTTGTGTCCATTTACGCAAATATGCATATGAGTATGGATTTGTTTACAATTGCGCCACTAAAGTAATCGCACTTCATATATTCATGCATATAAAACTGCAATTTTCCACCCTATGAATAAATCATCGCCTAGCTGCTGGAAAACGATAGGTCCTGTGATGGGTTACCAAGCGGTCCTCTGCTGCCACGGTGGAGGTGTTTTGTTTTTGTTTTTGGGTTTCCCTCAAATTGCCGAGAAATGTAAACAAACTGTAACGGCTGCTAAACGATTTATGGGACATATGAAGGCAATAGGTGCGATGAGACACCTCACGAAGCCCCTAGTAACTATTGCGAGACGGAAAATAGCAAAGCGTTCGAATCAGCTGAGTAGTATGCAAAGCAAGCGTTACGATTTTAATTTTTTTGAAACTATTTACAATCCACATATTATCTCTATTTTTAGAAGCTGTTGTTGTGAACAAACATGGAATATTTTGTTGAGTGATAATGTCAGTTTTCTGACTGCAAAGTTGGCGGCCATCCCTCTTACCGTATATCTCATCAGCTCTTCATAAAATTACGCTGATTTTGAGAATGTCATGAAGGTCTACCTTAACTTGCATCTTACAAATAAGGTTCCCGTTACTCCTGCGCATACACTCCCGTTTCATTTTACTCAATTTTTGATTACAATTGTATTCTATCTCTTTCTCTCTCACAGAAATGTTACTCAATTTTCGTTAGAAAGTGGATCAACTCAATTTTTGAGTAGATCCACTTTTTACGAAAATTGAGTTACATTTCCGTGAGAGAAAAAGAGATAGCATACAATTGTACTCAAAAATTGAGTAAAATGATGCGGGAGTGTACAATGCCTTGGTTTTCTTTGCATTCACGTAAGTTATAATTCATATCATAGTAGGCTGCGAGTAAAAGAAGCCGATTACCTGAGTTTGGAGGCCGTAATTGCAGCAAGTGGAAACTCGATCGATGATTAAAATAGTTAAGGACTCCCTCTTTTTAATAAATTGAAAAAATCGGAATCGAAATTCTTGATTTTTTTGTTTTAATTTTGACTTTGTTCAATGGTGCAAACATTATCACGCATACGAAAAATTAAGTCGGCGGTTCAACGTCAGTGTCGGCGCCAATTTTTTCTGAATCTATCTACAAACAATCTACAACAAGGGATGCTAACGACAAATACCTAGTTGGTCTGCCTACACAGTTTGAAAGAAACATTTAATTTTCTGCGTAAATTAAAGCTGGATATTGCTGGAATCAGGTCTGTTGTGTGGAAGATTGTTTACGCGTGCTCTGACTTGCAATTACGAAGGTTAATTTTACACGTCTTATAAACTTTGTTAGAAGAGTAACCGCCGTAACATACCCCGGGCCGTAACACTGGTCTCCACCCTCAGGGCCAGTTTTACCAGAATTCAGATCCAGCACCGCAAGTTTCGCCACAGGTCTTCGAAGTACTCCGGTTGATGTCCGCACCAACGCTTGGCGCACTGCGGCTTCCTTCGTTCACGGTAACTACCAAGTCTCCTTGCAGCACAGGCCTTATTTTCCTAAACCATTTCGTCCTTCGGGATATGACAGGCAGATATTCGCGTATCCATCGTCGCCAAAATAGATCAATCATGCGACGACAGTGGTCCCAGTCAATACAACATCGGTGATTATTCTCGGAGGTTGCACATCGCCATTGGAATTTATGAGAAGAAAATGGTTGGGCTTCGTGATTTTCTTCATCCAGAGGTAGGAAACTCAAAGATCTAGTATTGACGATTTCTTTGGCTTCCACAAGTACCGTGCCAATCATCTCCGAGTAGACGTTCTTTTGGATCGAACGATAGATCCACACTTCCGCTATTGTCAACTCTTCTTGACTTAGTGGTCCCTTCTCTGTAGCAAGTTATCGTGCTTTCGCCTTCGAACTTCCGATAAACCGTCTAACGTATCCGACGCTCCTTGTCAAACGGTGCCAGTTCGAGAATCACTTCCAGTCCAAGTCTGTACGAGCTACGCCATGCTCAATGACCAAAGTGGAATGTTGTTCCTCAGTCGTATCGTACTTCACCTCTGAACCAACGACCTTCTTGATTCAAATTGAGTCCTCTTTTCCATTTGGTCGCATCTATTTGTTCGCAGATGGAATCCAATGCCATTTGGCAGTATTGGTCTTCTCCAGAATCTCTCCAATCCAGAGATTGATCATATTTGATCCATCCCATTACTGTTTTCGAAGCGGTCTATACGAACCTCTTCGCAATAGGCAGAATGTGGGTAGAACAGGTATCCTCAACCAACCGCGCTTCTAACACGTCAGCCTGAAGTTTAAGGCAAGGCACGGACGTCGATTTGAGGCAACTTTCTCCTTCCCGGACACCAAAACGCACCGCACTTGTTCTGCTACCACGGCGCGCAAATAAGCCACACAAGCAAATGCCGCTAAGCTGGCATCTACAAAGACATGTAACTGAATGTTCTTAATTTCCGTCGAAGGTTGTCCCGGAAAGTAGCCCCGCGGTACTGGTACCGTAGCCAGGGAAGAGAACAGGGCCATCTATTGATCCCATCGTTGTTTCAACTCAGTTGGGATTCTTTCATCCCACGTACCATTGCTGCGCCACACATCTTGAATAAGGTTTTTTTTTTCATGTACGGTAAAATAAAAGAGAAATTCTAGAGGATCGTATAGACTCATGACAGTCTTCAGTAATTCCCTCTTTGTAGGCCACTCAAGCACAGGTATGAATCTGGCAGAGTAGGTGAACGCATCGTCTCGTGGCAACCATAATACTCCTAACACCCATGCTGAACAGCTGCTGGTCTCATTTGAGAACTTCTTGACTTCACCCACAGATCACAAATCCGCCTCTTGAATGGACGAAAGTTACTTCTCTCGCCCTTCTGATCGCTTCCTCTTCGCTGCCAGGCTATCGAGATAATCATCCACGTAAAACTTAGTATTATAGCATCCACAGATTCAGGGAATCTATCTGCATATTCGCTAGCATTGAGATTCCTAACGAATTGAACAAAGCATGGGGAACTTGGTAAAACAACGGTGACCACATTCATGAAGTTCCCTCCGTTTGATTCCTATAATCTCAGGGCACGAGTCGGCTCTTCGCTAACTTTGTTTTGTAATACGCACATATGCATTTCGCTCTGTAAATTCGTTGAGCCGTGCAAGTAAATGGTAGATTCTTATAGTGTCTCGTTTAGCTCACAATCGCTTTGTCTACTCTTCGCATAAGCATCTGGTGAAACATTTCTTTCACATCCGCGCATACCGCTATTCCTCGTTCTCTCCGCTGTGATCAACTCTTCTTTGGATGCTTTTTCGATTCACACATTGCTAAGTGCGGGATCCGCTCTCATCCGTCGCTCCAGACATTCCAGTCTTCGACCAGCCATGAAATAGCTATCGGGAGATTAAAAGTCATTGTACTTCCACAATAACCCGATCTCGAATCGAAAGCCAACGCACTGTGTAGTGAGTTGCAGAATTTGCCGTGCTCGCTGATATTCCATGGACTCAAGGTTTCGCTGTATGGATACTCCCATATTCTCCAGCGAGAAATATTGCGTCACTAACTCGTGCAAGTCTTCGTCCTCACTTGAGCAGTGGCATATGTGCATGCTTAAGCTTCGTCCCTTCTGCGGCATTGCTGTTGGACCATAGATTGCTCATCCCAGACGCGTTTTGGTAGCGATGAGTTCATCCACTTGCCTTTCACGTCTCTTCGAGGTGACACTTAAATGAGCATTGTCGTTCATTAGTTAGTAAATCTTCAATCAGTGTTATCGACGATCCGTCATCAGTACGTTGTAGAGTATAGAGTGTCACTGAAACAATCCGGAAAAGTGATCCAAAGCGATAACTCCGCACCAATGTCCATCGGATGGCGACGTCCAGCTTCTGGAATGTATCACAATCCTTCACGTTGTGCAAAGGATCTTGACAAACGAGGCAGTGCTCGGAGCACTATTTTCTACTGGCTGGGATTGGCTAGTAAAGATGCTAGCTGTGCCTGCTGAATATGGGTTGCAGAATTTCTTTTCCTATGATCACTCGTGTTTCTGATCACTTGGTTTGGTGTCCACTGTCAGCGTAACTTCTGTGGCCGCAGATACTATTGTGGACATATACACAGCGAACGTTCGGAGATCAGCTCTCGACTGCTGACGTTTAACCATCGCCCAATCCAACTTGAGATTTGCCAGAAGTTTATCCACTAACTCGTATAGCGTATAACGTATAGCATAGGATTGTTCAAATGTGCCTCCTGGTTACTAGCGTGAAGACGGTCGCATAGCTTCTGAACAGCCATTATGTTTTTCTGTGCAAGACATAATATATGATGGAGCAATTGAGAGAATCAAAGACGATAGCGACCACGACACAAGAACTACTTGCCTCATCAAGCCGTTCTGAAGCCGGGCGAACGACGAAGCTCAGAGTAGTGTACAAAACTTCGTGTACAACAGACTTCCCTGAAGTTTTTCTGAAAGACATGTTCATGGTAAGACCGGTGGTGCAAGATGATTTGCCTTCCATTCTCATACGTTTAGCAATTTCACAAGCATGCAATTGTCGGAGATATGGGCAAATGAATCGAATGATCAACAAATTCAAACAGGATCAACGAGACTTACATCAAGGCGGACACAAAGCAATAACCGAAGCAGGAGTTTTACGTTGCCAAATAACGATTGGTCGTTCTTGAGGAGACCACGGGTACGATGGGTACCATAAATCTACCGAAACTAGTGCCTCCAAAAGCGCCTGCTGCCCTTTCTGCGGTCTCATAGACGCTATTTCGGCCGGATTTGGCATCCTGCCGCCACTACGCGTGGCCTTTGTTAGACTGGTACAGAGATTACATATTTTGTGTTGTACCAAAAGATTTCAACTCTCCGGAACTTACGTTTTGGGCCATCATTAAGACAAAACTTCGTAAAAGACCAAAAGAATTCGAGAACGAGTTGGCATTGAAGAAAAAGTGCGAAAAAGTATCAAAAAAAATCGGCCCCACTATTGCCCAAAACCTTATGAGTGGCGTCACGGGCAAAGTGTGGATATTCTGTCATGGAGAGGAGATCCAATAAACCAATGAAGTAGAAATCTGTTCATAATGTTGTTATTTATCCCCTGAAATTTGAGGGAAATCCGACTAAAAATGAAGTTTTGGCGACCATTTGTGTATGTCTATTTTTTCAGTACAGCCTTTAGCTGGTGCAACATCAGTTGAAGACGAAAGAAGACTGTTCAAGAATGTTATGTCACTTTTCAGCTCTGCCGATTTCAATCTCCGAAAGTGGCACTCTAACCAGCCAGCGATCCTGAATAATATTCCCAATTGCTTTCGTAGCAAACGAGAGGCTCGCCCACCGTAAAAATCCTGGGTCTAACCTGGGAGTCAGTGACAGATAGCTTCTGTTTGCGTGTTTGCAGTTTTTGCGAAGCGGAAGAAGAATCCTAGCTGTGACGAAGCCTTGGAAATGACAGCTTTCTGGAATGACTGTTTGGAGTCAAGTATTACTCCCACATCCTCGTTTGTCACTGCTGTTTCACATTTCAAGCGTGTTTCTCGAAGGATGTACTCGTGGAGTTACATCGCACGTTTTCGATCGAAGGCAATAGTCGAGCATTTGGATACATTTGCCGGTTCCGCCACCAGTCGTCAAACACTTACATTTCCTGCTGAAGAAGGTGGAAGTCTTCTGGGAATTTTATAACGTAGTATAGCTTCAGGTCGTCCGCATAGGGAAATTTCAGGCATCTGAGGACTAAGTTCACGCAGTTCAGGAAAAGGAATGAACCAAGGTGGTTGCCTTGAAGAACGCCGGATGTTAGTGGAAAGCTAGACGAAGCATAATCTGAAATCTGCATAGACATAGCTCTACCGTCGTATTCAGAAATTGCAATCTTATGATTTATATTATCGAAGGCCGCAAAGAGATCTGTGTGTATGACGTCTAAAGGGCGATACGGTCAAAATTTGGTCAATATCAACTTGACGTATTTCTTTCAATTTTGCATTTAAAAAACCTGAACACCCCTCATTTTGAAGGTGTGTGTGTGTAGAATGTTGCTCTTATTTTGATTTTGGAATTCACTCTTCAGTTGTCAAAATGCCGTCCAAGCAAGAAGAGCAGCGTATCAAAATTTTGCTTGCGCATCGCGAAAATCCGAGCTACTCGCACGCAAAGTTGGCAAAATCGCTAAAAGTTGCCAAATCAACCGTTACAAATGTAATTAAAGTGTTTGGGGAACGTTTGTCGACAGCCAGGAAGTCTGGATCGGGGGGAAATCGAAAACCGGAAGCCGCTGAGACGACAAAGAGAGTTGCCGGTAGTTTCAAGCGAAACCCTAACCTATCTCTCCGAGATGCCGCAAATAAGCTGGGTGTATCGTCTACAACCGTGCATCGAGCCAAAAAACGAGCCGGACTATCGACTTACAAGAAGGTAGTGACTCCAAATCGCGATGATAAACAAAATACGACGGCCAAAGCGCGATCCCGGAGGCTGTACACGTCGATGCTGACGAAGTTTGACTGCGTGATAATGGACGACGAAACCTACATCAAAGCCGACTACAAGCAGCTTCCGGGACAGGAGTTTTATACGGCAAAAGGATGGGGAAAAGTAGCAGATATTTTCAAGCACACGAAACTGTCAAAGTTCGCAAAGAAATATCTGGTTTGGCAAGCCATCTGTACCTGTGGCTTGAAAAGCAGCATTTTCATAGCTTCCGGGACTGTCAACCAAGAAATTTACGTGAAAGAGTGTTTGAATAAACGTCTGCTGCCTTTCCTGAAGAAACACGGTTGTTCCGTACTGTTTTGGCCGGATTTGGCATCTTGCCATTACGGTAATAAGGCCATGGAGTGGTACGCCGCCAACAACGTGCAGGTGGTTCCCAAGGACAAGAACCCTCCCAACACGCCAGAGCTCCGCCCAATTGAGAAATACTGGGCTATTGTCAAGCGGAACCTAAAGAAGACCAAAAAAACTGCTAAGGACGAGCAGCAGTTCAAGGCAAACTGGCTTTCTGCGGCGAAGAAGGTGGACAAGGTGGCTGTACAAAATTTGATGGCAGGGGTCAAGCGTAAGGCCTGGCAATTCGGGTTTGGAAAAGCGGAAGCCTAACTGAATATTTTTCCTGAATTTTATACTAATTGAACTTGAAAAAGAAATTTAATTTGATTTTTTAAATAAACGATTTCACCGATTTACACGCGTTTTCCCTTGACCAAATTTTGACCGTATCACCCTTTAGCTTGGATACAGCACTTAGTGCAGCAATTCCGTGATGGTTGGCGACGGACCGTTTGCATCCCATTTTGTCCATTGGAACAACAAAAGACACTTCCCAGCATTCAGGAAACACGCGGGAAGTCAATGACAAGTTGAACCCAGAGGCAAGCGTGTCTAGGCAACGCCTCAAGACAATTGAAGGAATACCATCAGGATTCTCAGTTTTGAGGCCCTCGACATTTAGAACTACGCCGCTTAACTGCGTCCGTAACAAGTTGGCGATATCCACTACAGAATCAGATCAAGAGAGTTATTGTAGATTGTATTCGGAAAAAAGAAAAACTTTATTTTATTACATGGATAAAAATTAAAAATTTTGAGTAGAACTAGTTCAACGTTAAATGTTAACAGGCGCACAATTTCGTCACCATCTGTCAAGTTGTTATCGAGATGGCTTCCAAGCAAGAAGTACTTCGACAACAAATTATGGGCGTGGTCGTGGAAAATAAAGGCCAGTTGGAAATCGACAGTTCGACCGTGTCCCGTGTGGTAAAATGGTTCAAGGAGACCAAGACGACCCAGCGGCGAGCAGGAAGCGGAAGAAAAGCGAAGACTGCCGACCCCGTGAACGCAAGGAAGGTGAGGGTTTACCGCAAGTGCAGTCCGAATCATTCGATTCGGGACGTGGTGAAGAAGGTCAATTCATACCTGGCCGGACTTTATGTCTACATAGTAAGGAAGGCACCTAGCCGAAGCAATAAATAGATTACGATGGCCAAATGCTGCGCCAGGAAACTGTAATGCGAGTGGTTGGTGCAGACAATATGCATCGTAATGGTGAACGAGACGTACAGTAAAGCAGACGCCAAGCAGATTACCGGCATAGAGTTTATCGTCGGCAAAAATCCCGCCTTAATAATCCGGAAACGTTCCAAAAAATCAAGGTCGATAAATTTGCCAAGAAGTTCTAGGTGTGGCAGGAGATTTGTGGATGCGGCAAATTCAGCAAGCCGTACATAATGATCGGCACAATCAACGGTCAAATATATAAAGACAATGCCTCCAGAAGCGCCTGTAGCCTTTATCCTCAAAGATGACACTTTTTTTTCGAGGACAGCCTTTAGAACGATTGAAATTAAAAAAGAAAAAAAAGGAAAGAGAAGATTTATTGGCTTTGCAAGCAGTTGCCACCAGAAAAATCTTCTAGATTCTTTCTTTATTGAAGAGACTTTCAGTCTGTGGCAAATCTTCAAGATGGCGCTGCGATTGAAAAATAAATAAAAGGGACAGCCTAATGGGGTTGGACACAAAGGTCTGTTTTCAAAACAGGTAAACGAGATGAAGTCGAACGTCTGTCTGCGGTCTTATCTTCTGGTGAATAATCAAAATCATTGTAATCACTTTGAGCAAATTTCCGTCCTCGTCGGGCGAAAGAAACCAGAAACCACGATCGGTAAACAAAAGGCATAACATTTATGATTTTTTTCTACATACCGGCCACATACATTTCAATAGTTGAGGCCTGAGATCAACAACGTCCTCTATCGCAAACGATGCGTAGAAATATTTACGATCGATTGGTGCCAACATTTTGAATATCTTTGCCGAAACGACCTAGATAATAACGTTCTAAATCTGACCACATTTAGTGACGGTTGCAATTCGATTTTTTTAAATTGTACTCCAGTATAGAAAGCGAAGATGTAGTCAAAACAATGCACATTGATGGGGAAGTAGAGAAAAATTCCACGGTTCCACGAGCATAACCACAACAATGTAATCACAGCAGAAAAAAAAACAGCCAAACACGATGACAATGTATGAATTTTCACAATCACACACGAGTACAGGTCGGAAAACATTCAAAACGGTAAGTTGAGGTAAATATCCCGAAGGAAAACAAAAACTGTCGTTAGTTTAGCGAACGAAAAAAATACACAGTGTTGCCAGAAAAAAAAACTGTGATAGTTCCCATAGATAGATTCTCAGAATTGAGACATGTAACAACAGTCAGTATTTCATCAAAACGAATTACGGAGTTGCCGACGACTCTTCTAATGTGACTTTTGAAGAATTTAACGGCTCCTCCCTGTAGTTCACCAAACTTTGGTGCGCTGGCAGGAATGAACTTAAAATAGATTGAGTCTTTCGTTGCCTTGGAGCCTACTGCATTACGGAACTGTTTCGCTCGGAATAACTGATGTAGTTCTCCGATATCTCGGCGTCCTCGGTAGCGTTATCTCAAAACAACCTCAGGTTTTCCACGCCATGCAATGGATCTATTTTGAGCAACTAAGAACGCAGCCATAGTGTGATCACACAATCAGCACTAATAACACTTTATCGGTGCTGCCTTCCATGATACTTGTCGGATATGAAACGACCACAACGCGAACACAACCAACGTGAAGAAATGCCGACAGATGCCCCATTACTTACTCGTGAACACGGGAACGAGCTCTGAAACAACCTTACGCAGATCTTCGACACAATTAAACAAAACTAGACTCTTTTGTCAGCATGAATCGCTTCATCTAGAACATTTGTGCGTAATCTGGATTCTGGTTCAACTTCTCCTTTCGCTACTAAACACAATAAGTCTACAGGAAAACACTCCAACTGAGCTAACTTCGCTAAAACTATCAACGCTTCTTCGTATTCCTTCTGAGTACTCCTGTTGTCCAACAGATTTGGTTGCTAATCTGGCATTTGTTTACTTACTTACTTTTGTCTCCTGTCCATCCCTAGGGTTGCATAGGACCAACGTGAAAGACTTCCATCCTGGGCGGCTGCTCGCTTTAGCCTTGACCTGGGCCCAGGTCAGATTTCGATCGAATTCCTTAATTTCTTTATTGAGGCTCCGATCCACGAGCCCCTGGGTCTGTCTCTCCTGTAATGTCCTACTGGGTTCCTATCCAGCACGTGTTTGGAGATTTCGTTTCCGCTCCTTCGTAGTGTGTGGCCGACCCACCTCTAATTTTGTTCTCGAATTTCCACTGATATCGGTTTCTGTTGGCATCGACGATGGAGTTCGTCATTTAAGATCTAATTGTGAGGCCACCAGACATGAATTACATACCGCAGGCATCAGTTGATGAAGACCTGCACCTTTTAAGTACTCTCCGCTGATACGCACCACGTCTCGCTGGCGTATAACTGCAAAGATTTCCCGTTAGAGTTGAAAATTCGGATTTTGGTGCGTTGACTTATCTGGTTTGACCTCCTTTCCTAAACGTGCAAAAGCAGGCCTAGCCTTCTTGATTCGTGCACCTATGCCGCTCTTGGTTTCGCCATCTGACGCTATCTGGCTGCCAAGATATTGGAAGCTCGACTTTCTCCACTGCTTGCCCCGCTACCGTAAAATCGGAAGGATTGTCTGTGTTGACATCCAACGATTTAGTCTTGTTGACGATGATGGCGAGAGCCGCCGCAGTGGAGCTTTCGGCGAGGTCGTTGAGCTTGCTCTGCATATCAGAGCGCCGTTGCGCTAACAAAGCAACGTCATCGGCCAAATCGAAATCGTTTAGGTGCTCCATAGTGATGGGCTACCAAAGCAGCCCACGATTTGGTACACGGTCAATAGCATCTCCCATGAGCTCGTCGAATACGATGTGGTGATAATATACATCCTTGCCTCACACCGGTGACTACCCGTATGGGCTCGGACAAGGCTCCGTTCTGCAGATCTCTGTATGTGATAGCCTCGTACTGGGCTTCGATGAGGTTGACGATTTTATTCGAGACTCCTTTGCGTCTCAGGGTGCCCCTCAAATTTTCTTGGTTGAGTCTGTCCAATGCTTTTTCATGGTCTATGAATACCAAATTGAGGGATTCTCCGAATTCGTTGATCTACTCCAGAATGATTCGGAGCGTGACAATATAGTCCACACAAGATCTTCCGGCACGGAATTCCGCCTGCTTCAGCCGGAGAGTTGCGTCGATCTTCTCCTGAATCCGGTTGAGGATAACTTTGCGCAGGACTTTGAGAACAATACACAGTAGCATGATGCCTCGCCAACTGTCGCAAACAGTTAGATCCCCCTTCTTGGGGACATTTACTAAGACGCCCAGCATCCAGTCGGCCGGAAATGTCACGGTGTCCCAGATATTACAGAATAATTAATGCAACATTTGTGCGGATAGCATGTGGTCAGCTTTGTGCATCTCCTGCAATGATGGGGCCTCGGAGTTGACGTGAGTGATCCGCCGCATCTGCGGCCGATCATGCCGAGATGTTGATGGTTGGTTGGACGTCGTAACTTGCAGAAGTTGTTCGAAGTGCTAAAACAAACGTTTCAACTGGTCAATGGGGTTGGTAAGTAACTGCCCAGTCGCATCCTTCACAGGAATCTTCGAATTCATCCTTGCTCCACTCAGACGTTGTGAGATATCGTAGAAGAGGCGAATATCACCAGTGTTTGCGGCATCTTCCCTTCGTCGGCCAGGGAGTTCACCCACGCTCGCTTGTCCCGTCGGCAGCAGCGTTTTACTTACTTCTCTAAACCCGAATACCGTAGACGGGACTTGGCTCCTCTAGTTTTTGCCCGTTCTCTCGCAGCTTTAGATTCTCTACGCTCCTCAATCTTTCTCCAGGTTTCATCGGTAATCCACTCTTTTAGCTGTGTGCGAAGCTCACCACGCTTACTTACACTTATCTCTAGATGGCATTCTAGATGGCCGTCCATTGTTCTTCCACGTTGTCACCTTCCGGAACATCTGCTGTTCGAGTTTAAAGTTCTTCAACGAACGAACTTTTCACAGCTGGATCTTCTAGTCGGCGTGTGTTGAATTACCGTCCAAGCCTCTTCTCCCGTCGCTGGATCCGTACAATGCGCAGACGGATCTCGCCTATTAGAAGGTGGTGGTCAGATGCGAAACGCACGTAACGTTGTGCACTGGTCGATGGGGAAAGAGTGAGCCCCCGATGACCATGTCATTGCCGCCACAAAATTTTGCAAACAGTTCACCGTTGTAGCTCGCCATAGGGCGCTCATAGTCCGTGTTGTCGGAGCCGATCTTCGCATTGAAGTCGCCAGTGTAGATCTTTATCCACGACGGCATTAAGTTGACTGTAAAAGTTTTCCTTGACCTGTAGCTCGGCAGTACCGGTTGGCGCATAACATTGGATTATCGTAAGGTTCCGAACCCGTGTCCTAAATCTGGCCATTATTATTCTCTCAGTAATTGATTCCCAGTTGATGAGCGCAGCCTGTGCCTGTGCGCTCAGTAGGAAGCCAACTCCACGGTGTCGGGGAGCGTTGTCACCTCGAATACCGGAATATAATAGTACCTGTCCCGACTGTAGTTTGTGTTGGTAGGTTTGACAAACGGACTTCATTAAGCCCTAGGATTTCAAGCTGCATGCGTCGTGCCTGCTGGCAAGTTGTGCCAGCTTTCCTGTGCTAACGTTAAAACATTCCAATTCGTGTCATTTGTTTCATGCTAAAGGTCGATGCCGTAAAATCAGTCCGCAGTCTATCATTATTGATTTCTGGTTGGTGGTTGGCCTAAGGTTCCTATCCCCGTGATGGGGCGGCCATCTTAGGTATAGCTTGCGGGAACAGCATTTCTTATTCAGCCGCTGGATACCAGACAGACGCTGTTTGAGCCGCACCTCCGTGGTAGACAGGCGCTCAGGTTGGTGGAGCCTTGGACTTTTACCCTTGAAGCGGGGTGACTCGCTTTGCCAAGGCTGCCTTTCAGATTTTCGGAAACTCAACAGTGACCAATAACTGCAGAGAACCTTTGTAAGTAATCTGGAATCTGGCTTAACTTTTTTTTTCGCTGTTAAACACAATAAGCCAATAGAAACACTCCAACTGAGCTGACTTCACTAAAACGATCTTCGCTTCTTCGTATTCCTTCGCACTGAGTTCTCCTGTTGTCTAACAGATTTGGTTGGTCATCTGGCAGTTGTGGGCGATGCGTAAATAGTATGCAAGCTATAGTTCGAGTCATTTCAAGAATTGACTAATCGGCCCAACTATCGGTTTTTCCTCCCAAGTAACTGAATCGAATTGCGGATCAGACATTCAAACATTCGGCAAGCTGCAGCGGTGTCATTACGCGAGAAATAGTATCGATGGAGTTCTCGACGCCAGGTACGCCAGGTTCCATACACTCACTCGCGTAATGTGCTGAATTTCAGATCCACTGTTGATGAGAAAGGCTTGCCATCTGGGAGACAGTCCTTTTTTATTCGGCTATCAGTCCTTTTGGACCGCACGTGAAAAAATGTGATTTATTATAGATAACGAAAACACCAGCATTTTCTAGGGAATGTGGTTAATTTGAAGAAAAATATGGTTTAATGGAATGAAATGGTTACTATTTGTAAGGTTATCTAATAAAGCTAAGGAGTGTATCGAATATAAGCTATCCACATACATTTGCGTAGTACGCATGTTTTTGTGATGGTTTTTTATGCTCTGAATACTGCATGCTGTGCGTTTGACTGTCAACTTTCTTTTGTTTACTTGTTTGTGCGGTTCAAACTCTGCGTTTTCAAAATGTCGCGTATTGAAAAGGAAGTAAAATTAAGGTTCTGGACACATGGCTAAGTGAGAAGGGTATTACTATGCGAAAATTGGCGAAGCGGTTTGGAATTCATCATGCGAGTGTTAAAACCATCATTCATATGTTTGGGGAACACTATTCTTTGGATGAGCTACCAGGAAGAGGCAGAAAACCCGGTTCTTCCAACCCGAAACTGGAGCAGAAAGTGGTATCTCTAATCATGAAGAACAAATCAATGTCAATACGCGATTTGGCCAAAAAAGCAGGAACGAGTGTCGGAATGTTCCAACGTATCAAGAGGCGAAACCACATGAAGACCTATAAGAAGCAGAAAATCTCGAAACAAAGTGCAGAACAAAAGAAGCGAGCAGCAACAAGGGCCCGGAAATTGTATTCGCGTCTTTTGCAGCGTCCGGATGCATGCGTTTTGATGGACGATGAGACCTATGTAAAGGAGGACTCAAAAACCCTTCCAGGTCCACAATACTTTACTGCCGTCGTTGGAGAGGATGTGAGCGATGCGGACAGGTCGATTCAAGTGGATAAATTCGGTCGAAAGGTACTGGTATGGCAAGCAATATGTTCCTGTGGTTTGAAGTCAACCATTTTTTACACTACTGGAACTATAAATGCGAAAATCTATCGATCTGAGTGTCTCCAGAAGAGATTGTTGCCATTATATAAGAAGCATAATACACCTCCACTGTTTTTGCCGGATTTAGCGTCGGCTCACTATGCCAAAACCACTCTCAATTGGCTTGCGGAAAAGGGTATAGATTTCATTGAGAAAAATATCAATCCACCAAATTGCCCACAGCTTCGACCCATCGGACGTTACTGGGCAATCGTGAAGAGGGTCTTCAAGAAGACTGGTAAGGCAGCTGGGAACATGCAGGAGTTCAAAAAATTTTGGGCTCAAGCGTCCAAAAAATGCGATGCAACACTTGTCCGGAACTTGATGAAGAGCATTCGATCCAATGTTCGAAAATTCGTGAAGGAATAACTTAAATTTCATACGGTCTTCATTATGTTCAAGTTTAACCTCGTACAATAAAGGATCAATTTTTTGTATGAATAAAATATCGGTTTTCAACATAATTTGAAAGAAAGGTTGTGGATAGCTTATTTTCGATACACTCCTTATATCACCATGTTATCATATGAATATATTAGGTGAAGCGCTTTGATGGAAGAATATATAAAATCAGAGGTTTGTAAATTATTTGCCGAGAATAGTCAACATTGCCGAAGCCCACATGTCCCCTAAACTTGAGGAAACCATGAATAACCATAGGTTTTTAGCATGTGCAAATCACCAGGAACTGCAACAGAATATTTCAGATGTTAGAAAAAAACACCAGCCCTGTTTCCGCACTGACCGCGTATCTTATTTCTCAGCTCATAAGCATTCACAAAAAAGGCATCACTTAAAAATGAAAATATATTCTCTCAAAGTAAAGAATGAAGCTGGGATTTACAGCGCACTTGGTGGTTTGCAAGTTGGCTGCCATACCCATTCCATCCAGTTGATGCAGGTGAGGGTGGTGGGGTCAAACATTCCTTCGGTTGGGCATCGAACTGCGGTGGCGGCGGTGTTAGCGGTTGTGCATTGCCAGTAGGCGGTGGGGTCCCAGTTGTTCCTCCATCTGCCGGCAGCTAGCTCTTCAGCGTTACAAGCTGGACGTCCGTCGGTATCATCGCGGACACAAGCCGCAGCAAGGGCAATCAGGCAAGCAAGCAGAATGAAAACTGTGAAAACGGAGACAAATAAACTATCACTGCTCTTTACTGAGATGTTTCCAACTTACCCTTCATTATGATATCAAACAAATCTGGGACCACTAAGTACAAGTTATACAGTGGAAATTTAAAAAACGAATGACAGTCGATAAAAGAAGGTACATCTTTTATACTTTTCCATTTCACGAAAACAATGTCGCAAGCCTTGAAAACTGTTCAGTGACAAGAAGCAGAATTGCGCTGTGTTATCTTTCATTAGTGGTATCTGTATCAAGATGGAATTCTGGTACAAATTGATGCCAAAATTAATAACACGGGCACTACATGTGCTCGCCAAAATGTTCTCTGTCAAACAAAGGGAAATCATATCGTAAAAAAGAAACATTGCTGTTCCTAAAGTGAGCTCATACTCGGGAAGATTGTATGTACCATGAACGTGTCAATTTTCACTTATTTAAATCAATGTTGATATTAATAACATCATATTGAAATCCCTATCATTATGTATGTTTTCATTTACCTATCATTCCAAATTATGCACTATGCGATAAAATAGAAAAGAATATTTAATTCGGCTAAAACACATAGATGGACTTCAAATAACATATTCTTTAAAAAAAAAACTATGCGGTGAGCCATAAGCGACTACTGGTACATTGATGGTCACCTAATCTACCTCTTTTAGTTTATGTATAATATAGAGGCAATGTATTATGATTAGCTGTTATTTAGCTGTTCAGCCACTTTTTTCAGCTTTCTTCAAATCCTGGCAAATAATTTAATATTTCACTATTCTACTCATCATATACTTATTTCGACTTGAGCTTGAAGTATATATTTGCGGATTTTATGCGTAATATAACATTTTTTTTACCAAAATAACGCCCTAATAACTAAGCAGAATTAATTACGCCGCGTGTTTCCACCCATTAAAATGTCAAATTGGAATTACGCCGTGGACATAATGTTGTTGATTTTGATTGATTGTTGTTACGCCGTCAATAGGTTGCTAGGGATAACGTCTCATCGAGATTGAAGAAAACAAATTCTAATCGGAAAATGCCAAAAAATGCCGAGAATTGATCAAATAAATAACTGTTTACAGTATGCAAGTGTGCTCGTATTGAAGAATCTCCTCTTGATTGCTCCATCCGTCACAAGGATGTCGAACGTTTAAATTTGGTAGCGGGAACACCACCAAATGTTTTACAGCAAAGATCTAACGTACCTTCGACTTCATCTGCCGCCGTAAAATATGTATGTTTTGCCCTAATTAACACACTCATTTGATTAGTTGTATTGTTTAATGTTATTTCATGCAATTTAATTTCAATACAGTTAGAATTCAATACAAAAATATACGCAGAACATTATAAAAACAAAACTATTATCTGTTAAGTTGAAAACCGTAATCATTGACTAGCGACATTCGATATTTTTCCCGATCTGTACGATAAACATAACATTGTTGCTAGTAGGGCGCTGTACAGTGCATCAGATCCGCTATACAGCGCACTACTAGAGACGTTATGTTAAACGCACAGAACATGAATAAAATCCACCATGGTCATCTAAACCATAATGCATCCAGCCCTCAGGTCTCCTCATTCGATGTCGCAGCTTTGATTCCATCGCGTTGTCTATGTCGATGACTGTAAAAACATGATTAAGAATCCGCATTTCAAATAGCACAGTTAGAACAATGTTCATACGATGGAATCACTTACCTCTGATTTTCCTAGTAGTATTAGACTCATCTAATAGACCTATTAGACTCATCTAATTAGTAAAATTAAATGTTGTGGTATGGCAACACTGGGTCGTAATGCCTCGCTACTTGATTAATGTGACTGAAGAGTGTAGGCGTAATAACAAACAAAATGCCAGAAGGTCATAATTTAACGGCGTATTTCCAGTGCTGGCAGTTTAACAGGCGAAAAACCTGAGGCGTAATAACACTCTGAAAATAAACAGGGCGTATTTTGGTTTTTCTAAATTTTTAGATCAATAAAACATATTTCTGCATAGATTGTTTGAAAAGGTTAAGCACTGCACTATAATTCAAGATGTGAGCATAATAAGAGATTCATTTGAGCTTTCTATGCAAAATAGGGTTTGACTTTCGTATTCCAATCTTTGCCTCCAGTTTTCTCGGTTTTGTGATTTTGGAATACCGCCCTTCTCAAATGTTTGTCGAGAATTAACAAAATTCCCTCTCTAAGATCATGGTTGTCACCTTATCGTAGGTGAGAGGGCTAATCTCATGCAAAAGGCCGTCATACGAGACCAAGAACATATTCAGCAGTCATAATATCACACTCTGCTTGCCACGTCGTAGTACGTTTATTTGAAGACACTGAAAGAGGTGTGATACTGTCGGGTTTAGCCGCAATTCACTTTTAGATGGAGCTTGGAACCTACAAATACTTGATATCAAATTATTTAGGGAAACGACAAAGGCTGCACTTTTCATTTGCTTGACAATTCTTTCATTGTTGTTTATTCTCTAATTGTCATTGATTGAACACCAAATATACTTATACAGTTGGTATCTTGGTTATAATCTTATTGTGACATATGGTCAGTGTTTTGATCATGATTGTGAGCAACTAATAGTATGTCTTGATGTTTTAGATGCAAAGCACAAACTTTAACAACATATTATTTAGCTAGGGATCAGACCTTTCGAACCGAACAAAGATCATCGAAAAGTGTTACTTAGGACAGACGCTGACAAAGAATAAAAGGCTAAGGTTATATGAAAAGAGTAGGACGTGGAGGGTCCGCTCAGGGAAGCAAGTAGCCTTGAGACCATAGAACAATTCTTCTTTATACATCGGTTAGCTTTGCTTTAATAGTCTCTTGAGTTAAAGTCATAAATGAACTAATTAAACCACAAGCAACCCAACAAACATTAATGCTGAATAGCTGTATGTTCGGAAAAATTTGGAGAGTTCTAGAAAGCTGAACAACTTATCCAAATTTGTTTGAACAAGTGGTTATTCGACACCGATGTTTGTTGGAAGTTAACTACTGATGAAAGAAATATTTGATTACCAAATTAGAAACATCCATCTTGTTCCGTTGAAATTAGGCAGCTTAAAACATTAAGTATGTTCGATCCTTGCATAACTTCGATGAATATAAACAGATTTGTCTTGGTCACTTTATTACACCTGCTTGTACATAACGATAACAGTATTAGGCGAAATACAAAACGCTTTTAAAGTTTGATTCAGAAAGTCATAAGATAGGGTCGATAGGCAGTAAAAGTCATCAATCTGTCGTTCTTTTTTCCATCTTTCACGAGATTTTCCTTCACTCTGACTATCCCATATTCTCAACAACCTCTTACTATCTGGTATGTAAAGCAGGATTTACTTGATCCCTGTGGTTATCAGCCTTATTCTGCGTGGCGGGTGAGTCGACACGACTCGCTCTCACATGCGAGGCGACAATTGTCGCCTCGGGTGAGATGACTCTCTGTGCAAATCAAATGGAGAGTCATCTCACACGAGGCGACAATTGTCACCTCGTATGTGAGAGCGAGTCATCTCGACTCACACGCCACGCAGAATATGGCAGTGATTTTCATCGCTGAAGACTTGACCCTACAACCTCCTTCTAATAGCATAGCATAACAACGAAGACTTGCACCACGTATCGTGAGGAAAGTCACCGAGATAATTCTATCCACTTTCACTGAACGTTTAGTGTAGTAAACCCGCTTCTCTCTGCGCATCTGGCCACGTCCTTGCAACTGTTTGAATAATTAGTAACTGTCTTCAATTCTATTGCCGGAAGTGTGGGGAACTTAAACAACCCTCATAGACTTGTAAGAGTTAAGAAACTGAGTTTGAATATTCTGTATAATAATAATGCATGTTTAGTATTTCATCTCTCCCCTCGGATATGTAG
Organism: Aedes japonicus; assembly: GCA_034211315.2. Lineage (NCBI taxonomy): Eukaryota > Metazoa > Arthropoda > Insecta > Diptera > Culicidae > Aedes > Aedes japonicus. The sequence goes on along the minus strand of JASCZW010001097.1, from coordinate 50,873 downwards.
GGATGGATGGGCCTACGTCATTAGCACTGAGATGGCAAGCAAAGATGTATTCTGACGTGGTGGTATCACGTGATCCAACGGACATCCTGACTGGGAGCCTTGAATGCCGGTGCAGTCTGGTGGAACTCTTTCCTCAGTGATATTGATGTGGGATTTCTTCTTGGCTGCAACATCTTTCTTATGCGTTCCCTGATGCGATGCGCCGTAGTCACGCTTAAATATAAATCTAGCTAGTGAGATATAAAAGACCATGTTTCAGCAGCAGCAGTAGTAGTAGTAGTATCCTGCGAATCATCGTTTGTTTAGGACCATGATCCCCGAATCTCGACAGAATGTCAATAACTATTAAATGATATATTTCACAAAAAAAAACTATTTTCAGGGCTACTAAGCAGAGTCATTTAAGCGAAACCCGCTAATATAAAGAAGAGAATCTCCTTCCAAAAGCAAGTTGACACCCACAGCATTAGAATCGAGCCCTCGGTTGGCAGAATAAACCCAATAGATGGGGTCGAAGAGCCCGCCATCGTTCCGCGAAATGTTAACAATAGGAAGGAGGCAGTCCCAAGCTCCCTATCCAAATCGTTTCACTTGGGTGCCCTGATGGTCCCTCCCTTTCCCCGTTATATATTAGGTCGTGGATATTCAGTATATTTTGTAGTGGTCATTTGATTGCTTACCTTGTGTTAGAAAATTTGGCTGAAAGTAAAATTGGTTAGGGTTTATACCGTTCTTTACTAATTGCTCTGTGTTGTCTCGATGTTTCTGCTTTTGAAGAGTTGACTAAGTCATATGGTATTAATCGTGGTTATAGGATAGGGAAGAAAAAAGAAGAAAAGAAAAAAGAGGAAAAAAGGAAAAGCATTAGTGGTTGGTAACACGATATGCGCATGTGAGATTTTCATGGTGATATTCTCACAACGACCGTTCAGAATGGTTCGACGGATGCATATGAGAGGTCATTCCCGATGAGTTTCCACTCGTTTACTCAATTCCATCATGTTTGGTTATAGAAGACAAGAAACATTTTACAACGTGCTACATTTCGGAATATCAGGGCAATGATCCCCCATCGCATCTTCAAGTGATCATTACAAGCTGTCCATTTGGTTCAAACACTTTTGAACGTTGATGGGGCAGCCGATTCACACATGAAATCTGCCGCGACCGACTCGACAGAACGCGCCCATACCCCTTTCTGAACCGAAGGACAGGGGTCGGCACCCCTGCTAACAATGCAACAAAAACACGTTTGAATGTGACTTGCTTTGCAACATTTGAAGCAATTCCGAAAGGATAAAAATGATTTTCTGCGTCGATTCATCACTATAGATGAGACTTGGGTGTACCACCATGATCCTGAATCAAAACAAGAGGCTAAGGAGTGGTGTGAAGCAGGCTCCAAAGTGAGCTCGTGTCCAGAAATCGGCCAAGAAAGGTGTTAGAGTCAGCTTTTTGGGATGCAAGAGAAATTTTCTCCATAGATTATGTCCAAACTGGTACCAGTTTGAGCCAATTGGATGAAAAAAATTGTAAAAAAAGACCCGGTTAGAAGAAGATTTTGCTAGCACTTTTAGTTGCGCCCGATACGGTTTGAAGTGATGGTGAGGGCGATCAAATATAGTTTAGTCGCGCACCGCTACGGATGCTCTTATCTCTTATCCACTGAATCAATATATTTTATGCATTGCAATGCATTTTATATAGTTATTATTTTCTGTGCATATTGCAAATATGTATATATATATTTTTTTATAAACGACCACTTGCGAATTATGGTTCAATTCCGAAAACTTATGACACAACCCGGTAGAATACCCGTTCCTGATTCTTCTATCAGATTGTGCTGTTAGTTATGGAAACTGAGCTATAATTCACGAGAAATCAATAATTATCGTGCAAAACACACAGCGAAAAAAAAAAGTAATATGCATCAAGGAAGGTCCATTAATTATGTCACGCAGTAAGGGGGGAGGGGTGGTTTGGGAAAACTTGACGATCCATACAAAAAAGTTTGAAGGTCCATACAAAAAATGTGACAAGGGGGGGGCGTAATTAGTAGACGTTCCCCCAACGTAATTGATGCTAACGTATTAAAAACTGATGTAATCCAGGGAATACGATGCACAATAACATCCACTTGATGGAATATTACATCGCTCTTCAAATTACTTCAGAACAAAATTATTAGTTGCATGAATGTAATAATCACATATCAAAAAAAAAAAAAAATACTACACGAAAACCAATGCACATAAAGGACTCCGCAAAAAATGTTGAATGTTACACAATTTTGATGCTTTATCGCATTGAGTTGTTACGGAAAATTTAATCTCGCAACACTGCCAGATTTGTTCATGTTTTTTCTCATCTTCGGCAACACTATTTTCTTGTCAAAACAAAAGGCGGAAGCTGAAATGGCGGAAACTGAAAACCTCTATCCATTCCTCTGAGACGATCATATTTTCGTTTGAAATCGGTACGTATAGGATCCGCCGGTTTTGATTTGAACAAGGCGCTGGTGAAAAGAGAAAAATCTCCGGCTGAGTATTAATCGGATGCAAGTGACAAACAAAGAAGACTTTAACATGTCCAACTGTGCGGATTATGGACAAAAAATGTCATTGATTCTCTAATGGACCAGATTCCCAAGATGTTTGGAGAGACACGTGAAACTGAGACCATTCTGCTACCAGCATTGAATGCTGGTCTCGAAGCCCTAAAAGCTTCCGAATGTGCTGGTAAATTGTATGTGTTTTGTTCTTCGCTTACGACATCCGACGCTCCTGGTAAATTGAAGCCACGCGACGATTGCAAGCTGCTTACAACGGATAAGGAGAAGACTGTTTTGAGTTATTCATGTTTGTCTATTCATGTGTCTGAGACTCATATTTTTAACATATTCTACAGCTCCACAGTCAACTGTTTACATCATGCTTGGTCAAAAATGCGTTGGTGACGGCGTTTCGGTGGACCTATTCGTTTTCAACAACTCTTATATTGACCTGGTGACAATCGGTCAGGTTGCTCGTTTGATGGGTGTAGAAGTATATAAGTACACTTACTGCCAGGTAGTGGTTCTATGGTCATACCCTTCGTGTATTGGTTATTCCACTAGAATATTGTTTTACAGTCTGATATAGACGGATACCGTTTGGTGAACGATTTGATAAAAAAATATTTCGAACGATTTTTTGCATTTGACACCGTCATGCGTGTTCGTACATCCACTGGTATGAGGCCAACCGACTTTTTCGGACACTTCTTCAAGTCCAACACAACGGACACATATGGATATCGCCAGTATTGGTTTGTGACTTTCTATTAACTGTTGTAGGTATTCATCCTAATCAATGATTTCTCATTAACAGACGGCGACAAGGTAGTGGCAATTGAGATCAAACACTATGATTAGCTTACGGATGAAAATGTATTCATCCAGGTTCTGGGCAACGTCGTTTACGTATTCTGATACTTAGCCTCAACACGTGCACCGAATTGGCGGATTTGTTCCGCAACTGCGATCTGTATACAACGATTATTTTCTTCGCCAAGCAATGCCTATTCAAACTACTTGAAAACAATCCTAAATTGATCAAAGACTCCCTGATCAACTCGCAGCGCATATATTGCTATGCTATCGGAAGAATTGCGCTTCGCCTACATATGGGCAGCTGATCCTACCAGAAAGCATGAAATTACTGCCATTGTACGTCTCGTGTCTGTTGAAAAATGACCCCAAGTAACCACAAGCATTATAAGGAGTGTATCGAATATAAGCTATCCACATACATTTGCGTTGTACGCATGTATTTGTGATGGTTTTTTATGCTCTGAACACTGCATGCTGTGCGTTTGACTGTCAGCTTTCTTTTGTTTACTTGTTTGTGCGGTTCAAATTCTGCGTTTTCAAAATGTCGCGTATTGAAAAGGAAGTGTTTTTTTTTGTCAATTAAGGTTCTGGACACATGGCTAAGTGAGAAGGGTATTACTATGCGAAAATTGGCGAAGTGGTTTGGAATTCATCATGCGAGTGTTAAAACCATCATTAATAAGTTTGGGGAACACTATTCTTTGGATGAGCTACCAGGAAGAGGCAGAAAACCCGGTTCTTCCAATCCGAAACTGGAGCAGAAAGCAGCAGTCTAATCATGAAGAACAAATCAATGTCAATACGTGATTTGGCCAAAAAAGCAGGAACGAGTGTCGGAATGATCCAGCGTATCAAGAGGCGAAACCTCCTGGAGACCTACAAGAAGCAGAAAATCTCGAAACAAAGTGCAGAACAAAAGAAGCGAGCAGCAACAAGGGCCCGGAAATTGTATTCGCGTATTTTGCGGCGTCCGGATGCATGTGTTTTAATGGACGATGAGAACTGTGTAAAGGAGGACTCAAAAACCCTTCCAGGTCCACAATACTTTACTGCCGTCGTTGGGGAGGATGTGAGAGATGCGGAAAATCGGTCGAAAGGTACTGGTATGGCAAGCAATATGTTCCTGTGGTTTGAAGTCAACCATTTTTTACACTACCGGAACTATAAATGCGGAAATCTATCGATCTGAGTGTCTCCAGAAGAGATTGTTGCCTTTATATAAGAAGCATAATACACCTCCACTATTTTGGCCGGATTTAGCGTCGGCTCACTATGCCAAAACCACTCTCAATTGGCTTGCGGAAAAGGGTATAGATTTCGTTGAGAAAAATATCAATCTACCAAATTGCCCTCAGCTTCGACCCATCGAACGTTACTGGGCAATCGTGAAGAGGGTCTTCAAGAAGACTGGTAAGGCAGCTGAGAACATGCAGGAGTTCAAAAAATTTGGGCTCAAGCGTCCAAAAAATGCGATGCAACACTTGTCCGGAACTTGATGAAGAGCATTCGATCCAATGTTCGAAAATTCGTGAAGGAATAACTTAAATTTCATCCGGTCTTCATTATGTTCAAGTTTAACCTCGTACAATAAAGGATCAATTTTTTGTATGAATAAAATATCGGTTTTCAACATAATTTGAAAGAAAGTTTGTGGATAGCTTATTTTCGATACACTCCTTAATATTTCATCTTTCATAAGAGCGTACTCAAAATTTCATTTGGATCTGTCAATTCATTCTTTGTTTACAAGCCATTTGTAGTTGACGTGTCAGTGCGTTTTTTAATTTTTAACTCGGCTACCGAGATCCATGCAAAGATGGTGAAAGTATTAAAAGTGTTTTCTCTTTCATTTGCAACCGTTCACCGATGTGTATTGGAGTTTAAGCGTGGCCGTACAAGCGTTGAAGACGATCCACGCTCTGGACGTCCAAAAAGTGCATTAGCACCAGAAATCATAGCGAAACTACAGGATATGTTTTGGAAGATCATCGATCGACTGTGGATGTGATAGCTGACACCATAGGCATTTCACATAGAACAACATGGCATATTTGGGCTGAAGTTTTGGGTGTCAAAATACTGTGTGCACAATGGGTGCCGCATTTGCTAACAATGCAACAAAAGCACGTTCGAATGCGACTTTCTGAGCAACATTTGGAGCAATTTCGAAAGGATTAAAAGGATTTTCGGCATCAATTCATCACCATGATCCTGAATCAAACCAAAAGGCTAATGAATGCGAGTGTGTGTCCAGAAACCGACCAATAAGGTTTATAAAACGAAGAAGTTATAGCCGTCGTAGAGGAGTTTTTTTTTTGCAGTATTTTGGGACAACAATCGTTGGACCAAGTGTATTGATCTTATGGGGTATCTTCATGTCCACTTACATATTCATATTCAAGTAGTTCCAAACATGTTTAACCCTCTTTGTGAATCTCAAGTGATTCAAGACTAATTAGCCTACATTTAAGTTATTCAAAAAATTTAATGTTCAACATCAACTTCGTTTTTAAGCCATTTCACACTTTTCAGGATTGACTTACGTTATATTCAAGTGATTCAAACTTTTAAGAGTCGATTCAAATTATTTAGTTAAGCATGATTTCATGCTCTTCAGATATGATTCACTCCGTATTGAAACGAAGCAAACTTTTCACGACTGATTCACTTAATTTTCAGGTGATTCCAAGGTTTTCAGAACTAGCTCACCGTTCATTCAAGTGATTGAATGATGATTCACTTTATATCTAAGTGATTCTAAACTTTACAGCCTTGGTTTGCATAAATTTTAAGTGATTTTCTTTAATTGTGCGTATCAACTTTCCTCTTCTGGAGTCACATGAAAGTTGAGTGAATTTCTAGTGAATATTTTCCACTTATTATGTGATTTTTTATTTCGGTGCGTTCCTTCAGTTTCAGGAGATTTAATTTTACATATCTGTTTACGTTCCCCAACTATTGAAGTGGATGTAGATATTAATGTTAATGTTAATGTTAATGTTAATGTTAATGTTAATGTCAATGTTAATGTTAATGTTAATGTTAATGTTAATGTTAATGTTAATGTTTAATTTTAATGGTAATGTTAATGTTTATGTTTATGTTTATGTTTATGTTATTGTTATTGTTATTGTTAATGTTAATATTAATGTTAATGTTAATGTTAATGTTAATGTTGATGTTAATGTTGATGTTGATGTTGATGATGATGTTGATGTTAATGTCAATGTTAATGTTAATGTTAATGTTAATGTTAATGTTAATGTTAATGTTAATGTTAATGTTAATGTTAATGTTAATGTTAATGTTAATGTTTATGTTTATGTTATTGTTAATGTTAATGTTAATATTGATGTTGAGGTTGATGTTGATGTTGATATTGATGTTGATGTTGATGTTGATGTTGATGTTGATGTTGATGTTGATGTTGATGTTGATGATGATGTTGATGATAATGATGCTGATGATGATGGTTTTTTTTTCGTTGGCAAATTTGTCGATGACTGATATTTTTTGTACGTACATATTTTATAATTTCTTTTGAAGATAAAGAGGAAGATATTGAAAAGGTTTAAAGAATAGGAAAAATAACACTAGCTTACAACATAAATCAAAAGTGATGAGCTTTATAATTCAACTAATGTTTCTGATGTGAAATTTTATGCAAAATTCAAAAATGTCGTCGAAAAAATTAAATTAGAACAGTTTTCGAGATAGTTCAGAGGTTATTTATTAGTATAAATAATTTTGTGCGTTTATTTTAGATTTGTAAAAAAATGGTGCTAAACATATGATTAATACCAAAATAACGATTGTACGTCATTTCCCGGAAGTTCATTTCCCGGAAATTTATTTACCGGAAAATCGTTTCCCGGAAAATCGTTTCCCGGAATGTTACATTTCCCGGAAAGTTCAATATTTAGCTAAAAAAAAGTTTTTTCTATAAATTTATACAAAACCTAATTTCGTTTTATATATATAACCTCATGGTAATAACTATATGCTATATTATAAACATAACAATCATGATATTTGTTTGATCTATTTATTTCCTATATATTCTGCAACAGTAAGCAACAGGCCCGTGATAATCATCTTTTCTGTTTTTTTTCTTTGCATCAAAATATTTGAAAGAACAGATCATGTTTAAAAGAAGGGCATATGAAAGGTATTTTCTCATATCTAAAGTACAAACAAATATTTGAGAGAACCATTTGTATGAGATTCATCCTTCTTTTAAACATGAATTGTTCTTTCAAACACACTAGTCCATCCACCTCAGGCAAATATTTACTCATTATACAAACACTTCACTATTTGACCATATCCAAGCATTGGCAGTAATTTTACAGATTAAATAAAGTTTTGTTTTTTACATTGTTTCCAATAAATTTGAATACAATGAACTTCCGGGAAATGAAGTAAAATCCAAATAACGTCAAAAAAAATTAAATGTAGCTTAAAGCGAAGAAAATAAGGGCTCAATGGTGAAAATCGGTTGAAAAATTAGGAAGTTATGCTGGTTTTTGAAAAAAGTGCAAAAATGCGAGAAAAAAGATAAATTTGAAAGAAATACGCCAATCTCTCTCTCTCTCTCTCTCTATCGCTCTCTCTCTACATACACACAAATACACACACACACCTATCAAACAGCAGCTTTTCCATTAAATTGATTATTGCTTGTGTTTAAATACTGATTTTTAGAAGCTTTTTAAACACTAGCAAAACACCTGAAGGACCATATGGAAAAATAAAAGATTAACTACTTCGGGCCTGCTCATAAACCGCGTTGACTCATTTTTGAAAATCTCAAACCCCTCTTCCCCCCTCGTAGGCTTTTCTCCATGCATTTTTTTTTTAAATTTTGTATGGAGCGTAGACTTTGGTCAATGTCATGAGTCAGACACGTAGATATAATCATTACATTTTTAACAGTGTAGAAATGGCAAAAAAATACTTGTCAACCGCATACTAGGTTTTAAGGTGAATTGCTCCTCCATGTATTCTTTCCAATGTTTTATCTCTCTCTCTCTCTCTCTCTCTCTCTCGCAATCTCAGCTTGCTAGTTAAAATTTATATAGCTCGACTGTTAGTGAATGGACACCGAATCGAACTACATCAGAACGCTTACAACAAGAAAGCATACTAATTGATGTGATGAAACACTGCATATCTATCAAAGGGTCTGAATAATATAAGTTCTAAATTTTCCCCAAACTCCCAACGACCTATATACATAAATATACATACACTTTCTCGCCAAGGAAAGCCTCCCGCACAATCCCATCCAACTTCCAATTCCAGATGTCTATGAAGGTTGCATGAATTCTCAGCATCTTCTTAAGTAGACATCTAATCAACACTTCCCTCCCATCCCTTGCTGATAATAAGGACCTGGCCAGGTGTTGTGCAAAGAGATCGATGGATGAAGAGTCTGTCACACCCAAGGCAGCTCTTCTGGCGCTTCCATCGTCTCTACAACAGCCAACCCAGGATTATGTATGGTCGGAAAATGTTATGCTATGCTATGCTGCTTTGCAATGCATTTTATTTAGTTATTTTTTTCTGTGCATATTGCAAATTTATTTATTTATTTATTTGGCGTCAATCTTTTGTAGACCAGTTTTGTTTTACAAATAGTACTTAAAGTCTAATTCGTTATATCTTAATTTACCCTAACCGTGAAAAGAAAATTTTCCTAAGCTCTTTTTTGTTCATTGTCATATCTACTAAATCGCAATACTTATTATAACACGACATCATCCTATTTAAAGGCCCATTCTTTGCATAGTTTGTTCTTTGACTGTTTATGTAAAATAATTGTCTATTTCTTAGGAAGCGAGAGGGAGCATAGAAGTTAAGATTTTCTAAAATCTCTTGTGTGTTTACTCTCTGCATAATAACATCATTCAGGAAAGCTATCATTGCAAATTCTCTTCTTTTTTTAAGCCCATCTAAGTTAATCAACATACATCGTGACTCATAGGACGGCATAGGTAAAGTCGTCCAACCTAACTTTCGTAGGGCAAATAACAAAAATTGTTTTTGAACTGATTCTATACGACTTGCATGTGTATCTTGATATGGAGACCAAACTATGCTACAATATTCAAGAAGGGGTCTCACATATGTTATGTACAGCGTTTTGATGGTGTATGGATCATTAAAGTTCAAGCTAAACCTTTTGATAAACCCAAGCATGTTGCTTGCTTTATAAATGATATTATTATAATGTTCGGCAAAAGTTAATTTAGAATCGAGTATAACACCTAAGTCTCTAATTTGACTGCATCTTTCAACAGTTTTCTGGCCGAGTTTAATAGAGTTTTGCAATATTGCGTGTTTTCTGGTAAACGAAATGGAATTGCATTTTTTACATTAAGATCTAACAAATTTTTCTTACACCATATGTAGAAATTGTCAATTTCGTGTTGAAATAATTCAAGGTCCGATGTCTCACATATCTCCATGAAAAGTTTCATGTCGTCTGCATATATTGAAACATGAAGAAAGCTCAAAATGTGTTCTATATCATTGATAAATAAAATAAATAATAATGGACCAAGATGAGACCCTTGTGGCACGCCCGAAGTAACGTTCACAATTGTTGAAAGATTTTCCCTCAAATCTTACTTTTGCGTTCTCTGAGCCAAGTAAGATTCAATCCATTCAGTAGCCCAGGATTGAATCCCATTTTGGATAATTTAAAAAGCAACAGTGGAATATCAACTCTGTCAAATGCTTTACTAAAATCGGTGTACAGCGCTTCAACACAATTTCCTTTGTCCATTACGTTCAAAGAAAAACTAACAAATTGTATCAAATTAGTGGCTGTTGATCGCCCTTTAACAAAACCATGCTGTTTATTAGAAATTAAAGTCTTCACCTGCGAAAATATATTATCATTTATGATAGATTCAAAAAGTTTCGGGATGCTGTATATATTTTTTAATAAACGACCACTTGCGAACAATTCCGAAAACTAATGACACAACCCGGTAGAATACCCGTTCCTGATTCTTCTATCAGATTGTGCTATAAGTTATGGAAGTTGAGCTATAATTCACCAGAAATCAATGATTATCGTGCAATACAGCTGACTACATCCCTATCAGCTTCCAGGAACCGACTTTCAATCATCCACAGCGATCGAGTGCCAAACTACGAAACAGCTAACACTCTCAGAGTTTCCAGGACTGGTTGATTCTAAACCAGCCGCAGCGTCCGTTGTCAAATAGTACGAACCGTGATTTCCAGGTTCACAGTAAAATCAACAATCAATATACAACTAGCGATTTGATATTGTTTCACTGTTGTAGAACCCATATGTCCGAAGTATACACCTTGCAATAATTCTTGCGGTTTTCGGTACCTTTCGGCACTAGTATCTTTGCTGTTGTTTTGATGTTCGCAATGTTATTTTGACACAATATTTAAGAGTGTGTTGGTGTGAGTTACGTGTTAAGGGGCGAATCATTAAGCTTGGGACCGAGCTTGGGACCAGTGTACTAGTACTTCCTGAGCCAAAAAATATGTTAATTTTCTTCATGACTATCCACCCGCTGGTAAAATGGAACAAGTTAGCAAGCAACTAGGAGATGTTGTCAATTGTTTGAAACGTACGTGTTTTGCAATTATTAGGAGATTTCAAATATTCATCTCGATTATTCTGCACAGACGGTAAGATATATTTAAGCATAGGATAACCAACGTTTTTTGGACCCTCTGAAAGACCACATGTATTTGATTTATGAATTGGAATGATTATATTTTTATAAATATTCATTTCAATGCATGTATTTGATTTATGTATTGGAATGCATATATTTATACAGATATGCATTGTAACGGATGTATTTAAAGTAAGGAATGCATTTAATAAATGCATTGAAATGCAGAAATTTGATAAATGCATTGGAATGCATATATTTTGACAAAGATTTTTCATTAGGTCCTAACTCACAAACATGAAAAATGGCTTTATCCGCGAATTTCTAGTTATTGAAAACTCGCCTTATCAATCCTCCACGGTCATTTCGAAGAGGAAGAGTTACGCCAACAATCAATGTGCAACTAGCGATTTGAAATTGATTCACTGTTGTAGAACCCCTAGGTCCGAATTACATCTTGAAGCCAGCACCTTGTTATACATATTTGTGCCTTTGTTTTGATTTGCTGTGTTATTTTGACAAAATATTTGAGAGTGTGTTCGTGTGAGTTCATTATTAGGGGCGCATTATTAAGCTTGGGACCGATGTGCTAGTACTGACTGAGCCAAGAAAAAAATCGTTTTTGTATGGGACCTACTGGTCTTAGAGTTAGTCTATGCACTGAGCCATCTTCGTCAATCAATTTTATATGTTAGTCATATAAAATTGCACTATTGGAATTTCCTATAGGTTTTATCTTGGACCGAAAATGTCTTTTACAAGTTATATGCAACGCATATGGTATGGCTCTCGCGCAATCATCTAGTTGTTATATGCAAACGGTTAGAGTGTATGGACATCATTTGCCTATTACCATAGACTAACTCTAAGACCAGTAGGTCCCATACAAGAACGATTTTTTTCTTGGCTCAGTCAATACTAGAACATCGGTCCCAAGCTCGGTCCCAAGCTCAAAAATGCGCCCCCAAGAATGAACTCACATGAACACACTCTCAAATATTCTGTCAAAATAACACGGCAAATCAAAACAAAGGCGCAAATATGTATAACAAGGTGCTGGCTTCAAGGTGTATTTCGGACCAAGGGGTTCTATAACAGTGAACCAATTTCAAATCGCTAGTTGCATATTGATTGTTGCTATTACCATGAAAAAAGATATAGCTCGTTTGGCAAAATAGGGTAAGGGGATGTAATGTTAGCCTAGCTCCTTCATTCAGCCTATGTACCAAATGTGTCATCAATTTAGCGATAATCAACAAAATCATGTTGCTATTAGGATGACCGATGTAATCCGAAGCAATTGAGACAATATTAATCAAGTTATATTTGTTTACTTTCGCGTAATTTTCGATTTCTGGAACTTTTGGGGCATCATGATTTCACTGGTTAAGCTGAACAGATGATCTACACGATTTTCATGTGATCTAAATTTGGCTTAATTGAATCGATAAAGCAAGTAATGCAGTCTGGATGTGCAAAAAAAAGTTACACGTTACAAACTGTTCACATAGCTTAAGTAATAATGATTTTACAAAAAAAATCGTAGACCAAATGTTGGGGACACATTTTTTTGTATGTTCCCAACTATGGCCTGTTGTATCAATAACGTAGTAAAAACGTTGTTATTGTTAAAATGTCAAATGGAAATGCATTAATTTGCGGTTGTTTGTATTCAAGTGGCTCATCTTAATGCAAACCGAAGGAACAAATTCATTGTATAGTGAATTATAATGTTTTCATTATTGAATGGCTGATAAATCGTATATGAACATCACTTAAGTGTTTCGAGGCAGTTTTACTTTAGTTTGTTTTCTGAAATGTTGTATTAAGTAAATCAAATACAGCTAGCACTGCCTTAATTCATAAAATTAGAAAAAAAACAAAGACTGCTTTTTATAATAAATCCATCGAATGAGACGAAGTTTCATCCATGAATAGACCCAATTTGATGTCTATAGACCGACATTAAATCCATATTCCTCGAATGTTTCTGACTTTATAAGAAGAGTTGTGTAACTTTTCATAGTACATACTAACAAAAGTATTACCAAACTTATCGTAGCAAGTGTCTTACAAGTTTAATCTTGCTTATAGCTTAAAAACTGTATGAGTTATAATAAAAAATGTAATCGATCATTGCATAATAGGCTGAGTTGAGGGACACATACCCTATGTGCAAAATCAATTTGTTTTATATACTGTTCATATGCTTTCGATTTGTACTTCATGTATCAATTATAATAGAGAGTCGATATTCAGTATAAAACAAAATTTTCTCGATAGTTGGTTTACAAAATGCGTGTTTATTAGATTTATTTATACATCAAGTAATACATATCTTTACCAGTTTTATATATCATAGATCATTGTCTTCTTCGTAAAAATCATACTTTTTTCGAAAATAATATCGATTATTTACAGAATGATCATTACTGGAGGGCAATCAAAATCGTTAGAATTGTGAATCTGTTTTAATCCACTTAATTTTTTTTAAGTGAACCACATTGCCTTAGTTGCTGTTTCCATAGCATCCCTAAAACAATAATGATGTAAAACTTTACAAATAAAAGCTGAATAAAAAAAGCTTACATTTCTCTGGCACCACTCCACTATGGCATCATAGATTTTTTGCGAGTCCCAAACGAATCCTTCGCTTAAGTTCGACAACTGCAATACTTCGTTCAATCTGGCGGAGTCTATGGTCGATAGCTCTTTTATTCCAATGCTGCATTCAACTAACAAAAACAGTTTTATATTCAGTTTGTTTTAATAAATTAAAACAAGACACCTACCATTCATAAGATCAAAAAAAAAACTAAGTGGATACGGGTAATATGAAATACACACATATGATTCCGCAATGAAATCGGGTCTTTCAAAGTTATGTGCAATGTATGTACTGAATATGTTATATGCATATAATTTCAGCATGGAATAATGTGTTTAATTTTCATTTGAGCGATAGTACATCCGAACTGATTCACGCATATATAGGGATTCATTTGAAAAATATGTTCCAAGAAATGAGTTGATTTTATATGGCATTTCTGATAAAATTTCCTTGTTGAGTTATTTGAGTGTGGTTACGCTATCCGATATAATTGGAGGCTTTCATGGGAAGCCTTTGTGCCACGGAAATATACGGAAGAAGCCATTGTTTACGCTTGTCAGCTAGACCCTAGTAAAAAATCTTGGTCGATTAGATTTATTCTTAGCAATGCATAAACCTGCTTTCGTCATTTCAATGCCTAGAATATGGTTCTAGCATAGAATTTATGCTTTTTAGCACATTTGTTTTTCTCTGTGTACCATTACGTCATATAAATACCGTGCGTTCGCTTTGAATATTTACTCCTGCAATCTTCAGTCGTTGTTTTCCATGGACGCAGATGTCAGTTTTCTGTCAAGTTGACGTTTCACTCAACACTTTCTGAACGGCATTCAGCCGAGCGTAAACACAACAAACAGTTTTGTTATCACCGTCCTCAGCGGAAAGCAGCTTGGAGGACCAGAGCAGCTACACTTCAGTCGTTCAATGCCTTTGGCTCTGTTGTGCGGTGCGTATGTTTTGTTGTTATCGCGCAAGTTCGTCGTTCTGATACATTCCATTAGTCGATAGAAAGTTGTATTCTACCAAATTATTTCACTTCATCGCATGTGACAGATAGAAAAGTGCATTCAATCATAACACGTGTACCTATATAGGTTTTTTTTTGTATGTGTCATGTGGATGAAACTGGAGGCGTTGTTACCTGTATAATGGTCTATTTATAATTTCCTTTAGAATCTATGTCAGTAGCGGACAAACTACTTAAATCGTTGTCTTACTGGTTCTGTCGGGGCTGACGATCGCCTATAGCTGCTCGTTATAATCACTCCTGTTCGTTAGATGTCGATGACAAATCAATTGTGAACTTTGGATGGTATGTTAGTGATAATAGCAATAGAAAGTGCTACTGCAAAAATCGAATCCAAAGTCCTTTGCTGGTATCGCTTCGGGGACTACATCGACCTCGTTCGGCACGAATAATATGCGATAGGAAAGAAAGCCAGCGGTAAGATTAGGTTAAATTCAATTGAATCACACCTTATCGCGCTTCATTCATCCGGTAGAAGTTGGTTATAATCGCTGATTTAGCGAAAAAAGCGTAATTGCAATAGCAATGTCGAGCAAGATTAAAGCAACACCGATCGATAGCGACAAAGGCGATGGCGGGAGTGAATCCAACAGTGCCATTCTACCAACAACATCCGGTAGTGTGCATGAACGACTTGTAGATACTGAATCGGTGGTAAACTCGGATGATTTATACATGTTTGAATCGCTGATAGAACTCTGCAGAAACAATATAAAATATTTTGAAAGTGATGAAAGCGAAAGTGGGCTTAGAATCCATGGCGCTTTCGTGGGATTAATTGATCATATTGAGACTGCAAAGCCGATGGTGAAAAATATTCAGGAGTTTGTACACGAATATGACTTCGATGAGGACACACCCGGAAATGGGTTTAGGAGCTTCCTGTACGTTCTGGATAGTTGCGTTAAGACTACATTGAAACTTGCAAGGTACGTGATGGAAAACCGAGGAACGATTCTATTCCGGAAAACCGTGTATGTAAAGGAGGTTGAAGCATACAATCATTTAATGGCAAGTTTGTGTACGTGCCTGACGCATTGTCAAACGTTGCGAAAGTGGACAAAACCTGGGGAACTATTTCCGGAAGGTCGCTCAGTAGAAGAACTACTCGGTAAAGCGGAAACGATCAATCAGTTCTGTTTCTACGGACGATGTCTTGGATTTCAATTCTGTGAATCAATGAGACCATTGCTTAAATTTATCTCTATTGGAATGGCTGGTTTCTCCGAGGGATACTATTCCGAAGGAGGAAAGATCTCCAAGGCTACAAGCTTGATGTATACCAGTACCAAATATATGCTGGATCCGGAACTTCGTGCTCGACGAATCGTGAATATCTCACAGCATTCCAATGTAGACTTTTGTAAAGCTTTCTGGTTCCTGGCTGAATCCGAACTCATGCACTCGTTACCTTCTTTTGTAGGACTTAAAGTTAAGGTGAGTCGTGTCATCACCATACCTCCTGAACCGCTAAAATTGAAAGCGGAAAAGTCTGACGAGATAATCAGCATCCCTGTTCCTCAAAGTCATGGCGGAGCAGCCTCAGTCAAAGCTCGACTTATCAGTGCAGTTAAGCGTAAAGGTATGATAGGAGAGAAGGTAAACACGCGCAGTACAATTTACCCCCCGTCCACCGGGCTGCTCTTTCACTGCCACGGGGGAGGGTTCGTTGCTCAAAGTTCAAAGTCTCATGAAGCATATCTTCGAGAGTGGGCTGTCACGTTGAATATTCCCATACTGTCGATTGATTACAGTCTCGCACCGGAAGCTCCTTTCCCGCGTGCTTTGGAAGAGGTATTCTACGCGTATTGCTGGGCGCTGAAGAATTGTGAACTGCTAGGAACGACTGCTGAAAAGATTATTTTCGCTGGCGATTCAGCCGGTGCCAATTTGAACCTTGGTTGTGCGATGAGATGCATAGAGATGGGCGTTAGACGACCGGATGGGATTTTCCTTGCATACTGTCCTGTGTTGATAAGTTTCGTCCCAAGTCCCGCTCGAATGCTGTGCCTGATGGATCCGCTGTTGCCGTTTGGCTTCATGATGCGATGCTTGAAAGCCTACGCGTGCCCAAGCAAGGAGATTTTAGAGCAAAATAAAAAGCGTTATGCAGAGAGACAAGCCATCATCAACGCCGGTCGTGACGGATCGACGGCTGGTGCACTGAAGAAATTGGAACTAAATGGGAAATTGGTCAGTAAAGGGGTTGAAGAAGATAACAAATCGGACCGGTCAGAATCTCCAGAAAATTCAGCATGGGATCAGCTGAATAGCTTGAATACCATACAGGTAAAACGATGGATGAGTTATCTAGAAGTATTTGCAATTCCTTATATGCGTTTTGTTTTTAGTTAAATCATCAGCACTTAAGTCCGATGAGCGACACGGTGAGTGATACGATTGCACTGCAAGGTCAAACCGTAGGAAATACGATCGACCTTATGAGCCCAGACGAGAGCAATACCATTACGTCTCTGGAGGAAGATTCTCAGCCAATCACGTTGCAGCAGGTCAATTTGAAAACAGAACAGAGCAATGTAACGGTGATGGACGATTTGGACATGGATCTGCCCAGCGATATGAGCTCCGAGCAGAACACTAACAAATATGTGTCGGATTTCATCGAGCGGTATGTAAACTTTCATGTTTGTGTTTCTTTCGATGCGCTTTCCGTACCTAGTTGTTGGTGGTTGCATTTGTGCAACAAGATACGCTTCAATGTTGAACGTAGACTGAAGGTCATTTCTTGCGCAAGACGTTGAAAGCGCCAAGCATTGTTGGAACGTTTCTATTAGACGATTTTCATTCGATTAGTAGTTGATGGTACAAGCTATGAACATCTGTTGTCCTAAGCTGCCAGAATTATTCGAAACGGTTTCTGTTTTGTCAATTGTTTGTCAATGAAAATGGAGGTTCGTGAATTATGAAGATGATGGGCTCGTTTCTCGTATTATGCGATCAATTTTTGTTATTTTTTTTTATATTTGTAGCCAAACCCGTTAAACTTGAACGATTTCTCGCAAATAAAGATGTTTTCTATACAGGTATACCTCGATAGTACGTACATCAACTTTCACACTTCAAATTGAAATTGCATAAAAACTGCTGATTGTATCTGAAATCTAATACAACCAAAAGAAAGAACAAAAGCTGCTCTTTCTTATAGTCAAATGAAAATGGAGATTGAATCAGTAGTTTTTATGCGATTGCGATTTGAAGTATGAAACTTGATGTACGTACTATCGAGGTAAACCTGTATTTGAGTCTGCCAACGCAAATTACAAATGAGATTAAATGCTATACCTTCATTTACATAGCCGTGTGGTGAATGAAACCAACTCCAATCAATTTTTCAGGTAATTTTACATAGGACTAGTCTTATTTTGATGTTCTTGAATCACACCGAACAAAGCAATCTCTGAATAACACAAAAATATTAGGGGAATCAGGGTAAAATCGACCATATCTTCGTTCACATATCTGTGCAGTGAACGAAACCAATTTCAATAGATTCTCCAGCAAATTTTAAAAAGAACTAGCCTTAATTTGTTTATCTTGAGTAACTCCGACCAAAGAAATGTATGATAAACACAAAACTATTAGGGGAATCTGGGTAAAATCAGCCATATCTACGTTCACATAGCCATGCGGTAAATGAAACCGATTTCAATCGATTTCCAAGAAAATTTTACAAAGAACTAGCATTATTTTGTTGGTGTTGAGTCACACCGAGCAAAGAAAATTGTGAAAAATATGAAAATATTAGAGGAATCAGGGTAAAACCAGCCATATCTTCATTCACAGAACCGTGAGGTAAACGAAACCTATATCGATTCTCCTGGAAATTTTACATAGGACTTGCATCATTTTGTTGATCTTGAGTCACACCGAGCAAAGCAATTTCTGAACAAGGAAATATTAGGGTAAAATGAGCTCATTTCCTCCCAACCAGTTTTGTACGGCCAATGAGACCACGTCCATTCGATTCCTTAGAAATTTTCCTTCAAGTAAAGGTAACATTTACAGAAATCATTCCACTCCTGCTGAGATATAGAATTCTTTCGCGTTTCGGGCACTTTTTTCTCACTGTGTATGGAATAACTGAAGTATTTGCCGCATAAATCACAAGGCGACCACATTTTTTCTTAGAAGCTTTGGAACCATTTTTAGAACTTGCTTTTTGCTGAACTTTTTTCTCCTTCGTCAACTGGATGATGTCTCGTATAGCAAGCTATTGTTTCAATGCCCTCCTGTATGGACTAGTGGTTAAGTTTTTTGCTTTGTCCCTTTTTCTAATGCTCGCAACCTTCCTTCCTGTCGATTTGGGAATCGGAAAAATAGCTGACGGCGAAATAGGAAAGATGCTTGATGGGCTGGGCTTAAAACGAATGTCCAATTTGTTTTTTGCTGGATGATCGGTACGGAAGGGAGCTGACACCCTTGCTTCACACGCAGTCACAATGTTTAAAACCGGCGGACACCGTCGGTGTTCTTGAAATGACTTTTCACCTGCTACATCCTCGAATCCATAGAAAGGCGGCTAATCATCTTCTAATTCATCCGCAGCAGGAAATGGAATGTCCGTTACATACGACGGAGCGAAATCATGATCGTCAAATATGTATTGATTGAATGGCATTATTCCAGTCTTTCGGAATCCGTTTATAGCAGTTTTTGAACAGGAATTGGATAAATGCTTTACCCTACAAACTGCTGATCTCGTTCAATATGACAACTTTTCCTGGGTTGTTCTTCAGAAACGTCTCCACAGCTTTAGAAAAGTTGTTTTTAAACGGACCCATAATTTATGGCTGCAATGAAACGGGAGTCTCACAGTAACGTTGTCCTCAACAGCCTTATCGAGGAACGCCAAGTTTTTGGTGTGGGAGACATGACCGTCTAGTAGCAGCAGCACCGGGTTTTCCGATGTAGGACGCGTGTGTTTTAGGAAGTGGTCGTTTCAAGGAAGTGGTTTTCAAAATCGATCAGTTTCATCCACCCGGTTGAATTACAGCTGAAAATGCTATCTTGAGGTGCTTCGTGTTTTAACTGCTCGGTTAATCGTGCTCTAGGGAAAATCACCATGAACGGTAGGAAATGTCCAGTCGCAGACATACATAGGCATGCCGTGGATAACAATCCTCTTTCCGCTGATGTTATGCAGTCAACCTGTCGCCTACCTCTTAGAGCTAAAACTTTAGATTTCTTAGTTTGAACCTAAAATAAACAATTGAAGGACAGTAACAAATCAAGATTTTATTATCTTATCTTACCGTAACGACAGACGTCTCATCGACATTGTAGATCCTGCTGGGAGAAAACATGCCGGTTTCAAATTCCTTTACCTACATATCGTAAAACTTATTCACCGAGATCCGGTTGAATCCCTGAGCGCGTGCAGCTGATATTGCCTCTGGAGAACGGAATGCAAGCTTTGGGTTCCTCTTTCGGAAGCCAATATGCCAATCGACTCCAGCTAGTTGTTTCTCCTTGCTGAAGGGGTGTGTTTTCCCACTCTTCTCAGCCAGTTGAAAAGCCAGGCTGCTGACTTCCCGTGTCGTTACTCCATATAAGCTTACTTCTAGTTTAAGGATGCGTTGTACTAGCTCAGCCTCCTCTTCTTCAGAAAATACGGTGGAATATCACCCGGCGAGTCTAACTGCGGCGCAAGCTTTCAATATCGTACAAGAGATTGTCGTGGAATACCATGTTCCTTGGCGGCTCTTTCCACCGACACTCCATCGTGATTGACCGCTCTCATTGCCGATGTCAAATTGGCTTTTGTCCACCGCTGGCGATCCGTAAGGCCTTTATAATTCCGAACCATTATCGCACTTGAACACTTCACACGAAAAATTAGTTAGACAGCTTGTTGTTTTTCCTTATAGGTTATGTTCTTAAGCTGCTGCTGTGCCACTTTTACCCCGTCATGGTGTGCTCATTCCACTCCGCATAAGACGCCTAGTTAAAATTAATTATTTCTGAAATATAAAATGAAGTATGATACTGTTATTTACTTCAAATGTCGAGTAATTCATGATAAGGGCCTAAAAGCCATTTGTAAACAATGACTGAAATGTTTAAGAAGCATATAAATATTGTTTGCTAGTATTTAGACTTCGTAAATTCAATAGTACAAATTGGTAAAAGCTTATTTAACATAGGTGAAATATTATAATATGTCATGGTTGCACATACAGGGGGAACAAAATGAAGTTTTCAAGTTCTTTGTATATGGCTTATATTTTCCAATTTACAAAATTGCTAAATTGAATCCTTTATTAATACACTATATAATTATTTTTCCCATTAAATGTTCAATCTCAGAGAAATAGGGGGTGCTCAAACCACCCCCGTATGTTCATTATGCCCCTTTACCCCTATCTACCAAAATACCTGCTGAGCTTGAAATTACGTTGGAGCTTTTTCTATCCTTCCGCATGTTGCCCTAATCATCCGTTCCGTTGACTTTTTCGTTAGTTAGTGTCAGGATTTTCTATCAAGTTTCGCGGGTTTTATTTCGAATTCTTCAGCAAAACTTTCTGGCAGCACTGCCCTCGTAAGCAATCAGTACTACCTACGGAATAGAGAACAACTATCATTCTGATTTCCTTTTTCTTGTCATTAAAGAGAGTATAACGTAATAAACACGCGGTTATAATTATCGTACCCAACGCGTTTCTTAATATTCATTCGGTTGTATCACATTCGTCTATCGGAACATTCGCCGTTGAGTTCCCAGAGTGGTGACCCCGACGTAATATCGATCGAGAAATCAACGTCATCAAGCACGTCACAAGCGATCGTAAATATGGTGAATCCAGAAACAGAACGAGCCGCTCCAGCGACCGCAACCGTCACTGTGAATTTAAAGAGTTCTAGAGATCTGACCCCACGATGTGGTTCGCGCAAGCTGACGCACAGTTCGCACTTACCAGTGTTACGAAGGACGAAACGAAATTTCATCATATCGTAGCGAATATAGACAAATCAGTGATCTATCACGTCGCTTATCTTGTAAAGAACCCACCGAGGCAAAACAAGTACACTTCTGTCATAGAACGTCTAAACGCTCGTTTTGAAATATCGCCTCAGTCAAGACTGGAGAAGCTTCTCGGATCTTGTGACGGAGATGAGTCACGCGGCCAGTCTGTCTTTCAACTTCATGCAGCCAACGGGTCAAAAATACGCACGTACGGTACGCGGTTTGTCATAGTAGAATTCGTGGAATTTTTCGCTATCGGATGTGACAACAGCAATTATCGGTGCCGACTTCCTGTCCACATTTGGACTGCTGGTCGATCTAGGAAACCGCCGATTGGTTGACAATGGCAATAAACTGCACTCGACGGGTGGGTTAAAAGAAGCCGTTGTTTACGGTATAACAACAATCGATATTAACCATCTGGTTCGAGAACTACTTACAGAGTTCCAAGAAATAATAACGCCTCCAACGATGCGTTGTGACGTGCAACATGATGTTACCCACTACATTCAGACAAAAGGCCCACCGGTAGCATGCAAGGTGCGGAGGCTGGCTCCTGATAAACTGCCAGCTGCAAGGAAAGAATTTGAAATGATAATGCAGTTCGGAATATGTCGGCCGTCGAAGAACAGTTGGGCGAGCCCGCTACACTGCGTTCAGAAGAAGAATAAGGAATGGCGTTCTGTATGAGATTACAGAAGTTTGAATCGAGTTACAGTTCCGAATCGCTGTCCTGTTCTCCACATTCACGACCTGCTGAAGTTTCCTTGGGGAAAAAAAATGCAACACTAGACTTAGTGCGCGCCTACTATAACGACTTCGGAAGAGTGTGACATTCCGAAAACCGCAGTAATAACCCCTTTCGGATTATCCGAATACACACGAATTTAGTTTGGGCTTTGCAACGCGAGTCAGTCGTTTCAACGATTCATGCTTCGTGTATTCGGAGACCTAGACTTCGTTGTGATATTCGTCGACGATATTTGCATCGCATCCATGTCCGTGCGAATTGTATTCGAGCGATTGCAGCTGTATGGGTTTGTGCTCAACATGGAAAAGTGTAACTTCGTAAAAGATGAAGTGAGATTTCTCGGTTATCGAATCAGCGAAGATGGTATCAAGCCACAGCCTGAACGTGTAAAAGCAGTTCCGGATTTCAAGCGACGTGGAACCGTCAAGGAATTACGTCGCTTCTTCGCGTTACTGAATGCTCTTCTGAACTTCGGGAAAGCTCTCTAGCATTTCGGGGGAGTACCAACTAAACTTTAGGGAAGTTTCTTTTGGAACTTCTGAGAAGTCCTTTCCTGAACTTCAGAAAAGTTCTCTCCTGAATTTCTAGGACGTTCTGAGCATGTGGTTAATTTCCTATTGAACTTTGGGAAAGTTTTTTTTCCTGGACTTCTGGGAAAACTCCAAAACCTCTGGAATGCTCCAAACTTCTAAGAAGTCCTCTCCCCTGAACTTCTTCCTGAAGCTCTGCAAAGTCCTTTCCTGATTTTATGGGAAGTTTTTTCCTTAACTTCTGGGAAATATGATCTTGAACTTCGAAGATGTTTGCTCCCTAATTTTTCGGGATATTCCTGCTTGAACTACTAAGAAGCTTTCTTCATATACTTCAAGAAATATATGACTAAATTAATAAAACAACTCTTGACTCGTGGGTCGATTGGCTAAATAATGCGTTTAAAACTAGCTTAGAAAAAAATCAGAGTTTTACTATTCATTTCAAAAGTTCATCACATTTACTATTGTTCTGAATTTCCGTGCGGCAACCGGCTGAGCTTGTGAGCTACTGTTAAGACCATAAACGAGAAAATGAAACTTACTTTTTGTTATTCCGACCCAACTGCCGTTCTACGCATAACTGTCCCATGTTGCAAAAGTTGCAGTTGAGAAAAAAGCGTTTTAAGTTTTGCGTCACTATTGTATAGGGCTGGTAAGATTCGTGGTAAAACCCACACATTTATGAGTGGCATTTGAAGATGTGGCTAAGTTTTGATGTAATCTGTGGTATTACAAATAATAAGATTATTTTTGTATGTAAAATACGAGGTAAAATATTCAGTGGGACTGATATGCGTAGAATTTTGCCTTGCAGCAGAAAATTCTAGGCATATCAGTCCCACTGCATGATGTATTGATGGATCGTTGGCGATAGAATTTACGTTTTCAAATACACATGCCATGTGCATTATTGTTTATGCTCTTACCATGATTCTGATTATTTTTTATCACCATTTCTTCATTAAAAACACAGTTCTATTAAATGCAAATGGTGGCTTATATAGACAATTTAAAGTCAATGTTTTCATGTCAAAGTCATTGTTTAAGTTTACATATAAGCCCCTTATCAATGCTGAGCGTCGTGTAGTTCCTACAAAGAATGTTGTAAACTTAAATCAATTTTGTTTTCGAAGATCTCTTAAGAAATGTCGTAGTGGGACTTTTATGCCTAGAATTTCAACATGGGACAATATAACTTGATGTTTTTTAGATACAAACTCAGAACAAAGTATATAATGTTTTGTTTGTATCCAATAGTATAGTTAAAAAACTAAGCATATATTGAAAAAGCTGCAATTTGACCAAAAGCAACATAGGACAGTTATGCGTAGAACGGCAGTCTATTAAATGCAAATGGTGGCTTATATAGACAATTTAATGTCAATGTTTTCATGTCAAAGTCATTGTTTAAGTTTACATATAAGCCCCTTATCAATGCTGAGCGTCGTGTAGTTCCTACAAAGAATGTTGTTAACTTAAATCAATTTTGTTTTCGAAGATCTCTTAAGAAATGTCGTAGTGGGACTTTTATGCCTAGAATTTCAACATGGGACAATATAACTTGATGTTTTTTAGATACAAACTCAGAACAAAGTATATAATGTTTTGTTTGTATCCAATAGTATAGTTAAAAAACTAAGCATATATTGAAAAAGCTGCAATTTGACCAAAAGCAACATGGGACAGTTATGCGTAGAACGGCAGCCAAGGTGTGTGCATTGGTGGTGTTAATGAATTGAGGTCTTAGTTTCCTACCACTTATGGTGAGCATTAGTTTTGCTGGCTCTACGCTACAAATGTCTCTGGCAATATCCGCAGTAGGCCGGCGTCGGTGGTGTAGTGGTAAGCGTGACTGCTACTGGCACCTCAGTGGGTTCTGGGTTCAATCCCAGTCGACGTCGGTGGTTTTTCTGAGGCAAAAAATCTGGTCACGTCTTCCTTCGGAAGGGAAGTAAAGCCGTTTGTCCCGGTTCATAGTCATGAGTCGTTAGGTAGGGTCCAGGTGGTGGAGTCGTCTCCCTGGCGTCGGTGGTTGTCACCATGTGAGGAAATAGGCCGACGGAAAATAAATAAATAAAAAAATAAAATATTCGCATTAAAGTGAATCAGTTCAATGAGCCATTCAAACTGACGGTAATTTGTTTCGTTATTGATAGCATCAGACCTTTTTGGCTAGAAGTAAATGGTTTTTCTGTTAATGCACCTGCCTAAAAATCATAGTTTAGTGTACTTCTTACCCTGCTAAGTCAATTACCACGAACCGATGAAAAACGCATATCAAAACAAACTCTTACACGTCAAAATGCGACAGATCAGTCACTAGTTTCCGAGCGATCGATTTCGTTTATCTCGACGTTTGTTATAGTAAAATTAATCTGTCGAGCAAAGTGACGGTCGACTCGATTTCTATAATTGGCCCCATAATGACGATAGGTACTATCACTTGTTGTAGCCCGGAAACCAAGTCCGATAGCAACTGGTACTTCTCTATGTTTGACTTGATCTGGTTTTATTAACCAACAAAGCTACTTATGTACCTATAGACAGTTCCAGAAAGTATAAGCACACTTTCAAAATAACAAAAAAGCCTTGTTTTTTCTTAGTTTTAATAATTGTATTTGGCAAATCATATTTGTGTTTGTGTTTTATATGATATTTTACTCTCGTTTAATTAAAATATTTAATCATAGCCAAGACTCCTAACTTTTCCTCGAACATGACCCATTAGCTTCTGCACAGTGGTACTTCCCACCATTTTGACCTCTTTTGGCCAATATTTTTTAAATTTTTGGATGTCGTTCGCTGGTTTTATGAATTTTCGAAACTTTGCTTTGGTTAAAGCCCAAAAAGTCTCGATTGGCCATGCCTCCGGGCAGTTCGGCGGCATGTCATTCGGCACGAAACATACATTTTGACTTTTGTACCATTCTAAAGTGTCCATTGCGTAATGACATGACGCCAATTCAGGCCAAAACACTACTTGACCTTCGTGCTGCCTGATCATCGGCAATAATCGCTTCTGGAGACATTCTTTAACGTGTTTTTGAGTGTTCATCGTCTCCGTTATGATGTACGGACTAGATGTTTTACCACACTCGCATATTGCCTGCCAAACCATAACCTTCTTACCGAATTTTTCGGTAAAAATTGCCTTCTCCTTTTCGGGGATATCTTTGTTTTCGCTTACAGTATAGAATTGTGGTCCGGGAAGCGTTTTGTAATCTAGTTTCCCATACGCTTCATCATCCATCATTATACACCCAGAATTTCTACACAATAACAAATCGTAGAGTTTGCGGGCCTTGGTTTCACGGACACGGCCTGTTTTGGGTTCCTTTTGGGTTTTTTCTGCTTCCGGTATGTTTTTAGCCCAAGTCTTTCCTTGGCACGCATGACGTTACTCGACGAGGGTCCTAGGTTTTCCGCATCATCCCGAACGAAAGTCGCTGGTTTTCGCTTGTAGACATCGCTGATCTTTTTATCGATATCCGGACTAACAGGACCGGATTTCCGACCACTCTTCGGCGCATATTCAAACGTACACTGTTCTCTATATTTTCGAATCGCAGATCGTACCGCTCCGACGCTTACACCCTCTTCCTTGGCCAATTTTCTCAAGGAGAGTCCGCTCACAGTGCACCATTTGTGCACGATACTTTTTCGTTGTTCCGGAGTAAGACCGCGCATTTTGATAGGTAACACAAAACTGAGCACTTTTTTATGCTATGTCATTCAGAAATGTGCAAACAAAAAGACGCAGCCAAAACATGTTGAAATATTTCATTATATTCAAAGTGACCGTTAAAATAAGGTGTGCTTATACTTTTTGGAACAGTCGTTATAAGGCAGTTGAGTGACTTCGACGGGAGGAGAACAAGTCCAGAAAATCCTGAATTGAGGCTGAAAATCTCGATAATAAAGAAATTAAAAAAAATATTAAAAGTTGCTAACATTTAAGGTTTGTCTGCGTGTAACTACCGCTAAATCTAACCAGAAATTCGAAAAACTAGACTACATGACACTGAATACAATGGCTAATCTAGTGCACAAGTTTTACCAAATTATTATTTTTGCATTGTATAGGAACTTGATCATCACCACCTCTCAAAGAATTGCAAATTGCATCACCTTAGAGAAACAGGCAAAAAGGCGTTCAAACATTGCTTTTGTCAAATCCACGAACTCCGTGCTAGTAATAAGCTTGAATTAATAATGGTCTTGCTTAGGATTTCGATGTATAGAATTTGATTTACGGCACAGCTAATATGATCATGTGTTGCATTTCCGCATTCACTTGAACTACATTTGGCTTGCTTGCTCAGCTGATTTTACCCTTTATCATTTTTTTTTTGACAGCTACGTCCTGGACACAACGACCAATGCTGCCGGTGAAATTGAACCCATTCTTCGACCGATTTCACGATCAGCATCGGACGAAAACATCGTACTGGATATCGGACGAGAAGCGCTTAGCGTTCAGAACCTGCAGGAAAAGTAAGTATCGAATCAATTCAGACGGTAAAATAATATTAACCTGACATACTACCTCTTCGTCCAGAGTTACCAACGCGGCCAGCAATTTGGTGAACCGGGTGTCCTCGACGTTCAATTCGCTCACGACATCAAAACCAATAGCGATCAGCGAGTCGCAGTCCGAGTTCCGCTGCAATCTGGAGGCGTTGATTGCTCGCAGCCCTTCGGACGAGTTCATCTTCGATGTGCCGAAAGATTCTCACATGTCACCTTTTTGGACCACGGACGAAGTGTTGAGCCAGTTTCCGCCGACAAAAATTTTGGTACGCTAATCGCTAAGTTGATGCAAATAAGAAGCCGCTATTTATTTTTTTGTTGTTGTTTTTTTTCAGACTGTTGTACTGGATCCTTGTCTAGATGACTGTGTGATGTTTGCCAAAAGACTGAAGAAATTGAACAATCCAGTCACACTGGATATCCTCCCGGGGCTTCCACACGGGTTCCTCAACTTTGCATCGGTAATTTTTTTTTCTTTGGTGGAAATAATGTTGAGGGAATTTTGTCATATCAACGAATGTTTTTACTTCTCAGATATCCAAAGAAGCACACGAGGGCTCGAAACTATGTGTTCGCCGCATTGCAGAGTTGCTCGAAGTACCCATTCCGGCCGACGACGGCGAAACCAAGACGTGCTGTTAGCAATTCCGTAGCTGCCTCGCCGGATCAAAACTATTGTTTCGCAAAGGTAGTGAACGCATCGCAAACGTTTAAGTAGCAGCGTCTTAAACATATACATACAACACACTAACGATACTAGTTCATTCTGATTTTGATGAAGCTACTTTAGAGGCTATTTACGATGGAACGAAATCATCACCCGGGGAAGACCTACATTCTCCGGATGTGGGTTCGTACCAGCGCTTTTTATAATGAAAACAATACATTTGTGACACGATAATTAACTTATTGATATTACCTTTGGAAGCTTCTATTTGGCGGCACATGCATTTTTGCTTGCTAACCTAATAAATCCGTAATTGATGGAAATCAGATTTCCCGCCCGATTGTAATTAAAAGGCCTTCGCTTAGGGTCCAAAATTGATTGCTAATGTTTTTCAATTAGGCAAATAAGGATTTTAGTTGTTTGTTACACAGAAAACTTTATGTAAATTGAAGTTAAAAATGAATTAGCTCAACAAATAGTTCGCAATATAACACCGCGAAGCAATACCACAAACCATAGCTAGCTTAGAAACCAGCAAGTCAATAGCCGAAAGCAATCCCACAGAAACAATCTACCTATGTTTGTATTACCGAACTAAACTAAAAAGATAATCATATTGTGTTAAGTTGAAACAAAAGACAGCTGGACCGATCCACTTTTCTTACATTGCTCAGATATTGTGCCCGATAGAAATCAAGTGACTATTTTTCTCGAAAATTGAATGTTGATATTATTGTGCAATTGGCTCATTGATTGTCCGTAACAAAAAAAAATCTTTTTATCTAAATGAGTTGTAATAATACCAAAGACAAGGGCGCATATTTTAATAAATGAAACATGTTTACGATCCTTATTGAACGGGACAGGCAACTATATTAATATATATAAGGAATAAATTCAGTTTTTGTTTTCAACTAGGTTTATGGAAGAACATTATTATATGAAAAGTATATTTACAAGAGAAACTACTTCAATTCAAAAAAAAACAAACAAACATACACAAACATATAGAATTGCAACATGAATGTACCTATCCACAACACATTTCAAATATTAACGTTGTTGAAATAAATAGAAAAGAACAAGTTACACATTTCATAAGTTGGATACAATTTACAAATGTTATTGTAAACATTCGAGATCAAAACTTCCTACGGTAATAAAAAATGAATAAACTTCATCAAAAGTTTAGATAAATCTGCGTACTATACTTGTTTTCCATTTTTTTAAATTATTATTATTATAATTTCAAACATTACAGCTTGGACTAGAAGGCTCAAAAACTATATTGAGGTAAGTGCTCGTTTGAAAACTTACGTTGGGAATTTCGGACGGGAGATCGAAGTAAGCTTTGACCGCGAGTGGATGTGTGTATATTTTACTGACATTTTTGCGCTTCTTTCTGCGAGAATTTAAAAATAGGAAACCTTCAAAGTTTCCAAATTATTACGAACAGTGTGAAAGTTAGGAAATACAGTGACATGCATCGTGAATATCTTTTCGTTTTGAGTTTAGGAACTTACTTTTTTGTTATTGTTAATTATAAGGTGTGGCCCAAGTATTATTGGAACAAACATGTTTGATTCTTACAGCGACCCTAGTGGTCGGATTTGTAAACTATGACATCCTATGTGTTCCCTATAACAATAACAACATCAGAAGTTTTTTTTCGCAGTGCAGTTCGAACGTGTTTCAGAGAAATACAAAATGGAAGAAGAAAGATGAAAAATAATTGTGCGCAATCATTTGGAAAACATTTTCGTGGTCTGGGCCAAATCTTGCTAAAGTTTTGGGTTTTCCCCGAAATACGGTGTCGCGTGTTTTGAAAAAGTACAGTCGACGGATCGCAAACCTCAAAGCAAGCGTCGAGCGGATACTGTCAACCGTCAACTGCGGAACCAAGCCACCACGAACATTAAGGCAAACCCCAACATCTCAGACCGCGATTTGGCCAAAAAGTTTCGCGCCGCTCGCAGTACCGTGCAACGGATTCGTCTCCGGGAAAGCTTCAACTCATACCGTGCCTGTAGACAACCAAATAGGGATTAAACAGCAAGACAATTAGGCCAGAAAACTGTATGATCAGGTGTTGACAAAATTCAATGTCTGTCTCCTCATGGGTGATGAAACCTATGTAAAGGCCGATTTCAAACAGCTACCAGGACGACAATTTTACTTGGCTACGGCTCGGGGAGATGTTCCTGCCAAATTCAAATTTGCAGATAAATTTGCACGTAAATACATGATTTGGCAAGGTATCTGTAGCTGCGGTAGTAAGACCAAGTTTTCATCACTGATAAGACATTTAATTCACAGCTGTACAGAACGGAATGTCAGCGAATATTGGCATTCATCAGATCCCGCAACGAACCTGTCATGTTTTGGCCAGATCTTGCAAGCTGTCATTACAGTAAAACAGTGCTACAGTGGTATGAAACCAACGGGATTCAATTTCTACCGAAAGAACTCAACCCACCAAACTGTCCCCAGCTCAGACCGATAGAGAGATTTTGGGCTATTATGAAGAGGAAGCTGAAGGTGAATGGCAGTGTCGTCAAAAGCATCAATGAATTGAGAAATAAGTGGAATAAGATTGCCAATACGGTGGATGAGAATAATGTGCGCCGGTTTATGAAACTGATACCGTGAAAAGTCTGCAATTTTCTTCGAAATCGAATAGAATACTATTTTGTTAATGTATATCCGAAATATGCCCAATATTCTGTGTTCCAATTTCAACTGGACTACACCTTAATGTACAGCTTTTTGGTGTAAGTAACTGGAGTGCCAATTACTCGTGGCTGGTTTGAGGTTAATGGGTTACATCATCGTTTGGAAAGGTATGTAGCTTATTTAAGTTAATAAATGCTGCTCATGGCTGCATTAGCACGGAAGACTAATATAGGATGACATATCGTTAATACAGATTCGTATGAATCTCTAGACTGGGTACTCATTTTGAGCATTTCTTCGAAGTTTTCAACTACAGATGAGAGCTCCCATTCTTTGTCGAACGTTGGTTTTAAACCACTGGCCACGTTGGTTTTCGGCCACTTCCGGGAACATCCAAAACCCCAGTTGTTCCAGTTTTCGTCACAGAACGCCAACTACCAAGACATCTGGAATCTCGACCGTGTCAAGTCGAAGACTCCGAAAAAATGTCTCTTTCTGGGATTGTGGGATTCATCTTCACCATTTTCGAGGTCTCACAAACAACGAGAAACCTCATCAACATGATCCTTACATTTGTAAAACCTCTTCTAAAGAAACTGTCTTCAAAATGGCCTCTTCTTGATTCGACCATATCTTTCGATGGATAATTTATCCAATGAGGTCGGAGATATGATAGAAACACTACAATGGAACAGTAGAAGCATTCTAAAAAATTTGGACGCTTTTAAGTTTGCAGTTCACAAATCGCATTGTGACGTAATTGCTCTCTGTGAAACATGGCTCTCTTCTGATAAAGATTTCTCTTTCCACGATTTTAACATTATTCGGCAGGACCGAGGGGACTCATTTGGAGGGCTGCTGTTGGGGATTAATAAGCTCCACTCCTTTTATAGAATTGATCTCCCCTCGATGACAGGCCCTGGAGTAGTTGCATGCCAAGTGACTATTCGAGGCAAAAGTTTCAGTATAGCCAGCATATACCTGTTGCCGAATACGGCAATTTCCCGTAGGGACCTTTCGACTATTTGCCTCGCAATACCAGAGCCACGGTTGATCTTAGGAGATTTTAATTCGCACAGCCTGGGGGTCACCGTACAACGACAACCGTTCTGCATTGATACTAGACCTCATGGACTACTTCAACTTGACTATTTTGAATACTGGGGAAGTAACACGCGTGGCTCTACCTCCAAACGCTGGAAGCAAATTAGACCTCTCAATCTGTTCGAATTCACTATCATTGGTTTGTACGTGGAAAGTGATTCAAGAACCCCACGGTAGTGATCACCTGCCTATCAAAATTTCAATCATCAATGGCTCGTGTCAATCTCACTCGATTGACATTGCGTACGACCTCACGAAGTGCATCGACTGGGGTAAATACGCTGAAGCAATCGGATGAAGTCCTTCCTCCGTTGGAAGAGTATCGGTTTTTATCCGGGTTAATCCTCAAATGTGCGATCGACGCACAGCGCAGACCGGTACCAGGATCAACCATTCGCCGACGTTCGCCCACTCCGTGGTGGGACGACGAATGTACTGAAGTCTACCGTGAAAAATCCGTCGCGTTTAAAGCATATCGGAAGCGCGGTTCGCGAGATAACTACGAGCGGTACATTTTTCTTGCGCGTAAGTTTAAGAGCCTCGCCAAAGCCAAAAAAACGCGGATATTGGCGTCACTTCGTCGAAGGGCTATCGCGCGAGACGTCGATGAGAACTCTCTGAACCGTCGGGAGAAGAATGCGAAATGCGTCGTCGGTGAATGAAGACAAGGAAAGCTCATCCCGGTGGATCTACGCGTTCGCCAAGAAAGTTTGCCCAGATTCGGTTCCGGTGCAACGAATTGCTCGCGATACTCAAACCAATCGTAACGAATTGGATGCGCCCTTTTCTATGCTTGAATTCTCACTTGCTTTTCTTTCATGCAACAATTCTGCGCCAGGAATGGATAAAATCAAGTTCAACTTGTTGAAAAACCTCCCAGACGTCGTAAAGAGGCGCTTGCTGAACTTATTTAATCAGTTCCTGGAAAGCAATATTGTTCCGGATGAATGGAGGCAGGTTAGAGTTATAGCTATACAAAAACCCGGGAAACCCGCGTCGGATTACAACTCGTATCGTCCAATTGCGATGTTGTCGTGTATAAGGAAGCTGCTAGAGAAGATGATTTTCCATCGGCTCGACAAATGGATTGAATCTAATGGCTTTCTATCTCATACTCAATTTGGTTTCCGCAGAGGCAAAGGAACGAGCGATTGTCTTGCGCTGCTTTCAACAGAAATTCAGCTGGCCTATGCCAAAAATGAGCAAATGGGTTCAGTTTTCATGGACATTAAGGGGGCTTTTGATTCAGTTTGTGTAGACGTCCTTTCAGACAAATTCCAAGAGTGTGGCCTTTCAACATTACTAAACAACTATTTGTACAATTTGTTGTCTGAGAAACATATGAGCTTTTCTCATGGGTCTTCGACAACTTCAAGAATTAGTCTCCCCCAGGGCTCTTGTTTAAGCCCCCTTTTTATAATTTTTATGTCAGAGACATCGATAGCTGCCTCATGGAAAATTGCACGCTAAGACAGCTTGCGGATGACGCCGTTGTTTCAATTGCAGGAACAGGGGCGAACAACTTGCAGGGACCGTTGCAGGATACCCTAGACAGTTTGTCTACCTGGGCTGTGAAGCTGGGTATCGAATTCTCTCCGGAGAAAACTGAGTTACTTGTTTTTTTCTAGGAAGCGTGATCCAGCACAAATACCGCTTCAACTCATGGGTAAAACAATAACTCAAAGTTTGTCTTATAAATACCTAGTGGTCAGGTTCGATTCTAAATGCACCTGGGGAAAGCACATTAAGTATCTGATTCAGAAATGCCAGCAGCGAATAAACTTCATGCGTACTATCACCAGAACATGGTGGGGAGCCCACCTGGAAGATCTGATAAAGCTGTATCGTACAACGATTATATCGATTCTCGAGTACGGTAGTTTCTGCTTTCAATCCTCCGCGAAAACTCATATTCTGAAGCTGCAGCGAATCCAGTACCGTTGTCTTCGTATCGCGTTAGGCTGCATGAACTCAACTCATACTATGAGTTTGGAGGTATTAGCAGGAGTTCTTCCTTTATCAGATCGTTTTGTGGAGCTATCGTTCCGGTTCCTTATCCGCTGTGAGGTGCTAAATCCATTGGTAATTGAAAATTTTGAAAAGCTAATCGAACGAAATCCTCAAACTAAGTTCATGACACTGTACTATTGGTACATGACTCTGGAGGTGAGCCCTTCTTCGAATGTTCCTAATCGTGATTACTCCCAAGACTTCTCTTGTTCTACTGTAGTTTTTGATCTGACCATGAAGCAAGAAGCTCGCGGAATTCCAGATCCACTCCGTTCGGAGTACATTCCATCAATTTTTGGAAATGAGTTTGGCCATATCAGATGTGACAGGAAGTTTTACACCGACGGGTCAAAAACAAATGATTACACTGGATTTGGTGTTTTTAACGAAATTCATAGCGCCTCCTTCAAACTACAAAATCTTTGCTCCGTATACGACGCAGAGCTGGCGGCTATATACTATGCATTAGAGCGAATTGCCTCTCTTCCCTCAGATCAATTTTTCATTTTTACGGATAGTCTCAGCTCACTTCAGGCTATTCGTTCGATGAGGCCAGCAAAGCACTCACCGTATTTCGTTAGCGAAATACGATCTCTTTTGAGTGCTTTATCAAACAATTCCTACACCATCACCTTGGTTTGGGTCCCTTCTCATTGCTCCATTCCGGGTAATGAGAAAGCGGACTCACTTGCCAAGGTGGGCGCTATGGCAGGCGATATTTATGATCGACAAATCGCCTTCAACGAATTTTTTGCTATTTTCCGTCAACAGGCCTTGATCAGCTTGCAACAAAAATGGGATGCAGGGGATTTGGGCAGATGGTTACACTCTATTCTCCCACAGGTATCGAAAAAATCGTAATTCAGAGGGTTGGATATTAGCCGGGATTTTATCAAGGTAATGTGTCGTCTAATGTCCAATCACTACTCGCTAGGCTCGCATTTCTATCGAATAGGGCTCTCAGACACCAATCAATGCGGCTGTGGTGCAGGTTATCAGGACATCAACCATGTTGTCTGGTATTGCCTCGATTTCGAAATTGCCAGATCTGATCTTTGCGCATCCCTACGGGCCCGAGGGAAACCAGAGAAGGAAGATATCAGAGATGTGCTGGGTAAGCTGGACTTGGACTATATGGGGCTAATTTACAAGTTCTTGAAACAAATAGATGTATTCGTTTGATCCTCTCTTAGCTGTCGTTTTAACATGTCCACCTCGCCCCCTCCCCCGTAATACCGCTTCCGTTGTATCGTTACAGCTTAACGCAACGCAACATCTACGCCAGACCAACAGCAACAATTTCGCATCGCCAACCTGCCGTTGAAAGCTAACGTTAAGATTCCTACTTCCCCATTCCTACCCGAATTATTGTAATCCCTAACCTCGACCAAGTCGCGAGTTTTTCGGCTTTCCAAAATTAACATAGTAAGTTATTGTCATTATAAAAATGAAAAAGAAGTCGGCTCCGTTATGCCTATGGCACTTGAGCCTCTCAAATAAACGAGTAAGTTAAAAAAAAAACAGCTCATCTGGCAACAACGGAGTTGCAGCCTCGGTTGGTCAATCATGTTTATTATCTTACTCATGCTCGTAGCAATGGATAAAATCTTCGAATAGGATAAAACAACTGCTCTGTCTCTGAACCTGGAAAATGAGTCGTTTCGTCCCGCCCGTAGAATATCATATGTTAGAAAAATTAAGTCTTTACTATTTAAAACAAATTCTCATGGATGTTCACTTTTTGCACTTTTTTGCTACATCTTGTCACAAAATCGAGGCAACTTCGAGCTTTTTCATTGAGGCGAAGGGGCAATATATCAAACATTAACACTAAATAATAAAAAATTTAAGCAAACACTAACGTTATAAAAATTGATTCAAAAGTTAGAGCAGGGGGGGGGGGGGGGGGTCACGGACACCCTCTTGCTATGCCCATGGAAGCGGGTCTACTACACGTTTAGTGCGAGTCTACTACACGTTCAGTGAAAGTGGATAGGCTTATTTTGGTGACTTTCCCCACGATATGCAATGTTATGTTATTCATAAAATAAACTTGAAATTCCAAAATAACAAACATAGAAAATAACGTTTAACATTCAGTTCAAACGTTGATGCCATGTCCTATCTCTATATGATTTTGAACTTGTAATAAAATACAATTAGATTATCGTTTCTTAATCAGCCAAAACAAGATAGCAGATACAACAGACCACTCAGAAACAGAAATGCGTCAGAACTGGAGGTAGTATTTAAATCTAGTTGATTGTGAAACACTTTTTGGTATATTATCCCTGTTTTATTACTTGCCTGTAAGCTTTGCTGTTAACTGAAAATATCCTCGTTAATAGTTTTCATTTGAATAATCGGTCCGTAGTTGTTTCCTCAATTAGACAGTTGGCTGTCTAATCAGATTCTGTTAATATCCTCTGTCCATTAATATGTAAGCGTACTGCGGCGGCCTCGGATTTTAATCGTCGCTTTCTCATGGAAATGTGATATGATAGCTGGCACACATTTCCCACTAGTTGTACGCCTATCCCTTTATTCGACCTCTATTCAACACATCATGTTTCTTAAAATAATTGCTGGCTCGTATTTTCCAAACTCTTTTCATTTACATCCTGCAGCCCACTTGCCGACTTTCATGCTTCGCATTTACGTTTTTCGGCATAAGAATCGAAAACGACCAGCAGCAGGCAAACACAATATATAACCACCCATGTTAGGAACTTGGCGGCTTAAAAAAGAATGGTTCGAACAATTTAAATAAAAAAAATAAGACCATTCACTACTTTTCACCCACGAGAAATTTGGTGCGATATCTGAATGTTTTAAAAGTTGTCCCGGAACGTTGCAGATACAACCGGTACCTAATAAATAACAAATCGAATAAACTCCTACCGTCGATATTTCACTTTGTTTGCCACCTGCAGCAATGGATGGCCTGCGAGCTCGACAACCAGACTTCACCATTTATCGGTTCTTTTCCGGAGCTTGTAATTGGGAAGTTGAGTTTTGAATACTCTGACTGCTCTGATTTACGTTATTTCCACCGGCGGTTCCATTCTGATGGTGCTGCTGTTGTTGTTGTCCTAGATTGCCGCGTCTGGTAAGTGTCTTCTGCAGCACGTGAGCATCGGCCGGTTCGATGCGTTTGTAATAGTGCTGCTTGGTTTCGACAATTTCGAAACCAAACTTTTTGTAAAATTCGATTGCTCCCTCGTTGTCTACCTTCACATGCAGGAATATGCTGTCAAAGTTGCCATCATTTTCCACATAGTTCAGGATATGTTTGACCATCACAGTGCCGATGCCGAGCCGTCGGTAAGGATACAAGCATCCTAGCGTCATAATGTACAACCTTCGCATGTTGTCCGAGGTGTCGACGCGGGAACAGACAGCGCCAACAACCACATCGTTGTAATAAGCCAACTTCGCTAGCTCACCCGATTCCAGCACATCCAGATAGAACTTGTCGTTGTACAGCACCGGCAGTACGACCGTGTTTATTTTCTTCAACTGTTTCAGATTGTGATGAGTGACATCGCCTAGTTCAATGTTGGCCCTGGAAAGGAAGACTTCATTCATAAACCGGCACTTCGAGGATGTCCGAGTATACACAAAAATTCATCTATGGTTAATCCAACACAAAAGGCTCATTCAGTTTGAGGTTAGTAACGGAGAAGGAAGCCCTGCTCGCAGTTACATCCGTGAATCGATTTTAATTCATTTCGCACGTACCTGGTCATTGTGTCTGATTTTGAAATACAGCTACGATGTCACTGTTTTTAATGGGAGCAATCTGATTTTGTTCGAACCAAGTTTTCAGCAGGAAATTGGCGAAAAATCAAGAGCTTTTAGCTCCTACGGTAGAATTTTGCACAGGTTCGAAAGAAAGAATAATCTGAAGCGAACGAACCATCGGAACGAAGTTTGACAGCTGTCTTGCAAGGCGAGCTCAATTGTAGGGAGGTAGGCCGAGTTGGTTGTTCGTTCAGCTTCTGCTGCAGGGGCGAGAGTTTGGTCTATCCCCCGTTTATGCTGAGGAAACGTCAATAGTTATGTTTGCCCTTGTTGTTTTTTTCATTCGTGTTTTTCTTGCAAGGTACTTCGGTCGTGTTTAGTGGGGGTTCTTTGTTGTGAAAGCGAAAAAATCGAATTGAAAACGCAAATCGAATTAAAATCCTTTTAATTTTGATCGTAATTGATAACATTTTCGGGAAATATCTCCAGTAAACTGAATCTCGTGCCATGGGAGCGGTTTTGGGACTGGTGTCGGCGGCAAATGTACGTAAATTGCGACGTTATTTTTCTCTTATGCGATTATTGATTTTCATTATTTTGCGCAAGACTCAAGATATCAGAATGTTGAAGGACACTCAATATTGAGCCATTCATTCAACAAAAATAAAATATTGACCAATTGAGTTCTTTCTTGTGAACAGTTTCACAAATAGGATTAAGAATACCTATGACTCATCTATTAGGCCATCATAAGTAAAACTCTTGTGCAAGAACACGAAAAAAAATCAATGATTGCAATGTTTACTGTCTCGTCCGTGACCGCGAAGCACTGTTATCATCCGAGACAGAATATTGTTTGCTTTCGGATCTTCTACTCGTTAATTTACTTTTCTACTTTTTTTTCCAGCTTGCCTGCTGCTGTACCGGAACAGCATGTTCCCTTTGTTGTTCGCTGTGCCCGTCGTCGTTGAAATCCAACTCGACGGCGACCCGTTTCATGTACGCCCTGATGCTGCTGCTGGGAGCAGTAGTGGGTGCAATAATGCTTGCCCCCGGGTTGCAGGATTTCCTCCAAAAGGTGCCATTTTGCGCAAACTCTACATCAACGGCTGGTCACCTGATACCGAATGCGGAAACAATTGATTGCAGCTCAGCCGTAGGCTATTTGGCCGTTTATCGAATTTGCTTTGCCTTGTGTTGCTTCTTCGCACTCTGGGCCCTGATGATGGTTGGTGTTCGTTCGTCGAAGGATCCACGTTCTGCTCTCCAAAACGGCTTCTGGGGAATCAAGTTTATGATCGTGGCCGCTATCGCCATTGGAGCATTCTTCATTCCGGAGACAGGATTTGGCCCAGCCTGGATGTGGGTGGGTCTAATTGGTGGCTTTGCATTCATCCTGGTACAATTGATCTACATTGTTGATTTTGCCCATTCGTGGGCAGAAGCCTGGGTTAGCAACTACGAGGAAGAGGAATCACGCGGCTGGTTTGCGGCATTGTGTTGCGTTACCGGATTGCAATATGCTCTATCGCTTACTGGAATTGCATTGCTATACGTTTATTTCACCGAAGCCGACAACTGCTCGCTGAACAAATTCTTCATCACGTTCAATATGATCCTTTGCTTGGGAATTAGCATTATATCGATTTGGCCCAAAATCCAGGAGCATGCCCCCAGATCGGGATTGCTGCAAAGCTCAATGGTAACGCTGTACACGGTTTATCTGACTTGGTCTGCTGTGGCCAACAATCCCGATGCCGAGTGTAATCCGGGATTCTTGGGAATCATCGGCGACAAGCAGAATAAGGTACACTTCGATAAAACAAGCATTATCGGTTTGGTCATCTGGATGCTGTGCATTTTGTACTCGACGTTGCGCTCGGCCAACAACGTGTCCCGTCTGGCAGATCCGGAAAAGCAAGGTGAGTTGTAGGCATTACGTGTTTGTTTTTATGTATTTCTGGTCATGGCTTTAACATTCTTCATTTCATTGGTTGTTCTTCATGCATTTCGAGGTCGAATATAGGGGCTTATAACGATTTTTAACTTCACGGTGAAAACGAAGTGTAAATAAAAAACCTTATTACGAATGTCACCCAAGTGAAAATATATGAAAGAGTTCATCCGAGGTGACGATTCAAATGTACTCGGTGTTATTATGGTTGCCACGGCACCATCACACCACCGAAAAAAATGATGCAAACCGTAGATTTTCAGAGGGCTACTACGATTTTCACTTCACCATCACTTCCACCCTAGGACAGGACCTGCCAGCTCAGAGTGAGATGACCTCTAATAAATTTATGATTGCTATGATACGGGGTCGCTCAAGTGCTGCCAGATATGTTTACACAGTAATCCCATTGAAAATAAAGTAATTAAAAACATTTCTTTTGTCCTTCGGGAAATGAACCTGCATCAAACTAAACGTTAATTGATAAGGTTTCATTGAATTTCATTGATGCTTACACTGCAAATTCTGCTGTGGGGAGGGAAATCTTGAGCGAGAGAATGTCTTTCTCACGTGCGTTCCCAATGCAGGCCTTCACCCACTTTCGGCGAACGATTGGATCTCTCGGGAACCGATGAAAATGGAGACCCGGATGTGACACGTCCCTGCGACCACAATTTATCGCTTTGCACTTCATTTCGAACTGATTTAAAATAAACCACTGCAAAAGTGAACTTTTGTTCTAGTTGTCACAAACGAAAAAAGTGAAAAAGCAGTGACTACTAGCAACACCGCCAAACCAACAACAAACTGCCTGCTTGTAACATAACTCGTCGGAGGCGGTAGAGGTGATTGTCAAAGCGACCAATAAAAAACGGTCTTTATTGACAGGTTAATGGTCTTGTTTTTGCACTAACAGCTGACAGGTCCTGTCCTAGCTTCCACCTCACGAAGTTCATGTTGGATCACGGTGATACTAGTAATAGCATAAACTTGAGGTAATATGGAAGTAAGGTGAAAGTGATAGTGAATATGACAACCATAATAAGCCCCATAAGCTGTTGATTCCTGAAAATCAGTCCTGTCTCTATCGTTCAAAGTGAATATATTCGCCTATTCGCCTATTCTCAAATTAGATCAATCTCGGCTTGCTCTAAAAGGTCGAAACTAACATTTGTAAACCATGATTTCTAGCGTATTTTTCTGAGATGTGCTTGCTCTCACAAACAAAATAGTACAAGAAACAGATACAGGGAATTATTACCTTCTCGTCGGTAGTGGATATAGAATTTTGCAAGATGACGTCACTAGTGAACGTGTGGTTCATCCTGATGAATGGAATTCAGTTTTGACAGGTATTCGTGGTTTGTTTGTTTTCGAATTCAAACAGATGAAATAAACAAACCACGGACTCCTGTCAAAAGAAATTCGTCCGATTCATTTTGCGAGGTTATGTTAGGTTGGTGTAAAACTCAGGGAGAAGTCATTTTTCTTCAGCCAACATCTCTAACATCCAAGCGTCAAAAGATTCATTGTTTGTAAACAATACTGGGGCTCATACCCGTAGAAACAAACGTCAGACGGGCCTAATTCAAATAAGGCCCGCGATATGTTGCATACTGTCAAACGTTAGTAACAAGGATAGGGTTGCCAGGCCCCTGGTAAAACTCAATAGATGCATTTCTAGGAAATTTACATTTGAAGTCATTGTTTACAATTGAGAAATCCAACTTGAAAAAAGAAGAAGACGCCGATTGGTGATAAATCTGACAGCTCCCATGTTAAAGTATAGGACGAAACTTTTAAAATGCTTCTAGAAAATTCAAATGAAGTTCTAATTAACAGCGGTTTGTTGTAAGATGTAAGAAAAATCCAAAACTGCACAATAGGGGCATTACTTTAATTTTATTTTTATTTTGCTGAAAATGTCTTTATTGAAAAGTATAGGATTTTTCTTACATCATACAACACACCGCTTTTAATTAGCATTTCATTTGAATTTTCTAGAAGCATTTTCAAAGTTTCGTCCTATGCTTTTACATGGGAGCTGTTAGATTTATCACCACTCGGTGTCTTCTTCTTTTTTCAAGTTGGATTCCTCAATTGTTACCTTCGACCTTTTGACAATTTTGTGTAGATTTGATCGCCCTCACCCAGAGACCTAGCGGGCTGTCATCGTCCTGTAGCTAACATCTCTTACAACCAAACGTCACAAGATTCATTGTTTGTAAACAATGCTGGCGTTCGTACCCGTACACTAATCGAAATAAACTTTCGATATT
Source organism: Aedes japonicus (assembly GCA_034211315.2). Classification (NCBI taxonomy): domain Eukaryota; kingdom Metazoa; phylum Arthropoda; class Insecta; order Diptera; family Culicidae; genus Aedes; species Aedes japonicus. Next base: position 8,962 of record JASCZW010001097.1, on the reverse strand, counting down.
CATAAGATTGCATTATGATTATTTCATGCCATTGAAAAGCCTATATCAATAGCAGTAATTAACAGTAGACAGGATGTCCTGGGCCCAAATTGATTTGGGCCCGCCGTCAGCTGTCAAATAGAAGTCTAATAACTTGTGTTGGTTGTTTGTTTTGATGTAAAACACCGAAAAAAGCGATCTTTCTGCTTTGTATGACGTGCACAATGAAAACGAGCAACAACAAACAAAACGTAAACGAGCTACAACAAACACAACTTACAATGATGACATTATTTTGACAACTGAGCTTACTGAGATGTTGTCTACGTGAAAAAGTGGTCCTTGTCATGGGCCTGGATTATTTGCTATGAGAAATCAGTATGGATTTCATAAATTTAGCTTATGAAATATAATGATGTCGAAAAAATAAAAATATGGAGCAACCTGGATTCGAACCTTGAACCTTGAGGTTATGGGTCCGGTAACTTGTCAACTAGTATATATCTAGGGTTTCATTAGGGCGAATCTAACATTGAGAGATTCTCTCCGGTCTCGGTCTCTTTCATTCATTACAGCGCCCTGATAAAACTTTCGAGGGATCCTTTAGTACAGATCGAAACACAACAGTGCTGGCTAGCATACTCTACAAATAGTAGAATAAAAAACGTAAAAGTGTTTGTAATATGAATGAAAAAGAAAGTAATCAAAGAGAGTCTCTCAATGTTAGATTCGCCCTAATGAAAAAAAAAACCACTAGATATCTACACTTGTAGTCAGAAAAGCTTAAATCCGTACAAAAACAACGTCGTGTGAAACAAAATCCATTCATAAGTCAGCCTTATGAAAATCCATAGCTTCGTTCATAAGTTCAAGCTTATGAAATTCTTAAGATTATTTGGCTGAGTCTAGTAACAAACGTCAGATGGACCTTATTCAAATAAGGCCCGCGATATGTTGCATACTGTCAAACGCTAGTAAAAAGGGGAGGGTTGCCAGGTCCCTACCCTCACCATCACTTCAAACCAGGGATCTGGCGGATAGAGATTTTCCTGTAGTCAACATCTCTAACAACCAAACGTCAAAAGAATCATTGTTTGTAAACAACGCTGGCCTTACTACCCGTAGTAACAAACGATATGTAGGCCGATATGTAACGACAATGATATGTAGGAAACTGTCAAACGCTAGTAAATAGGATAGGGTTGCCAGGCCCCAGCTTCAAACGCTTGAAACCGTATCGGGCGCAACTAAAAGCGCTAGCAACATTGTGGCGCGACTATTCATAGTGGCGCGAGAGAGGGATGCTATTCGACTGCCAATTTTCAAAAATCTCCGATTGGTTTGTTGGTTATTTTTGTTTACGCAATCAGAAGTGTTGCAAAGTGATTTTCATAGGAAAGTTTAAGTGGCAAGTGGCAATTATTCACCATGTACCTCTTTCAAGAACTGGGAAATTTATGCTAATTTTAACAACTTGGATGTTCAAAAAATCAAAACTTTGTTGTTTTTCAACCGGGTTCACACACACACTCTGAGACAAGGTCCAGTTTTTATTCTTGTTCCAGCGAAACAAAGACTTGGGTACAGATTCCAGATGGTTCCGCAATGGTTCCGGATTCCCTTGGAGTACCTACGAATTGGCGCTTGGGGTTTTTCATAACTTATTTGTTTATAAGGGAAACTTCTGAATCACTTCCAAATATTTCGGCAACGGAAATATGAATCCCAGGAGTAATTTTCCCGAAATTATGGAACCTCCTGGGTGTTGTTAGAGCTTCCGGAGTGCCTCCGGGAGAACCTGCTTGCGCCAAACCACGTCGTGCGATGGCTTTTTCATTATTTCTTCTGAATAGATTTTTGGTTGGCATGAAAGAGAACCGTAAGCCATAATGGTCACTCTGGCAACCTCTGGGGTGTCCCGGGAAAACCTGTAGGAGATGTTTTGCGCCAAACCACGTGGTGCGACAGTTTTTTCATGTTTTTTCTTCATTAGATTTTCGGTAGGCCTGAAAAGAACCATGAGCCACATTGGCCTTTCTCGGAACCTCTGAGGTGCCCCAGGGGAACCTGTAGGAGGAGACATTTGTGTTTTTGCACCAAACCACGTCGTGCGACAGCTCTTTCTTTTTGGAAAGGACATTTATATTTCTGTACCAAACCCCAGTGGTTCACAGAGTGAACAATGTAATCAATGGTTCTTTTCATGCCAACCGAACGTGCCTCCAAGAGAAATCACGAAGAAAGAGCCATCGCACGATGAAAGTTAGGTGCGAAAATATAAATGTCCCCTCCCACAGGCTCCCCCAGAGTACCACAGAGGTTGCCACTGTAGCCAATCGTTCTTTTCATGTCTACCAAAAATCTCTCCAGGAGAATTTATGAAGGGAGAGCCGTCACATTACTTGGTTTGGTGCAAAGACAAAATGTCCTTTCCGTAATTAATAGTTCTTTTCAAGCCTACCGAAGAGCTCTAGATGAAATCGTGAAGAAAAAAGCGTCGGACGGCGGTTTGGTGAAAAATACATAAATATCCCCTCCTACAGGTTCCCCGGGCACTCCGGAAGCTCCAGACACACACCAAGAGTTTCCAAAATTTTGGGAAAATCACCCCGGGAATTTGCATTAGCATTGCCGAAATATTTGGGAGTGATTCAGAAGGATTCTATAGGAAACAAAAAGTTATTCTTGAAAAATCCCAAACGCCGATTCATAGATAGCCCAAGGGAATTCGGAATAACTACGGAATCTGTACCCCCAGCCTATGTGTTGGCTGAGGACCCGTACTCCAGCTGGCGCATTACCGCGGTGCCGCGGTGCAGAGCGGTCAACCCTCGCTTTCTCGTCTCTTCGGCTTTTTGAACAAAATAAGTATCGGCAGCCTCTGCTACCTTCACAAGCCGTAGGAAAAGTTACCGGCTCATTCAGAAGCGTTTGCGGAATTGGACAGCGTTGTAAGTTGGCGGGGCTGCCAAGAAATTGTCCACCAACCGCTTTGCACCTTCTTCAGCCAAACGATCAATGTTCGGCCGCCGGGATGAAGATTTGGCAAGCAGGGTCAGGCCCATCAATTCAAACTCATCGTCCCTAGAATCCGAAGAAAATGTAGAAAACTATTTTTTACAAGAGATAAACTTTGAAACAGATCACGAATTGACTATTAGCGAATTCGTTTTTGATTCAGTTCCAACCTGGATCGGGTATGACGATCACCGAATCTGTCAAACTGATGATGGAGCACTAGTTTAGCAGCGACCGGTGTGAGATTGAGTGACTAAATTAAAATTATAGCTCGATGCGCTAATATTTTAGTCGCTCAGATAGTTGGGCCCGTTGCGCCCGATAGGGATGCTCTAAGCTAAATTATTGCGTTGAAACGTCATTTATTGTAATAATTACAATTACAATTATTGTTCTATTCAACATAATACCAAAACCAATACTGATAAACTTTTCAACATCGAGTTTTGACTGCCTGCAGAGTACCGATTGCAGATTGTACAGGTTTTATTTATAGTAGACTGTAGCTAGTCCGCACTGGAAGAGCCTAGAGAGATTTGGTCTTTCAGCAAGTGTCACACCTATCATTTCATTTGCTAGCTTGTCCTATAACTAACTCAACACTCTTTGAATTCTTTCCTCACCTGAAACTACTAACGGTCTGTCGGTGTGATGCAACCTCTTTTAACACCCTCACTTCTCCTGTAAACAATCAATGCTATGAAAATGCGCTAACGTTCTAAGTTTTGGCAGCGACGCTAAGTGACGAGAGTGGCTCACACAGCGGTGGCGGCGCATCGAATGAAGTTCGCGATAACGAAGAGGATGCCGTTGCCTACTCGTGGTCCCTATTCCATGTGGTTTTCGTCACTGCCACGCTGTACGTCATGATGACGCTTACCAACTGGTATCAGTGAGTATAACTTATCACTCTTCCGGAGTGGAATCCTGATGCAAAAAATTTGTCATTCCAGACCCAACTCATCGCTGGATACTCTCAACGCCAATGCTGCCTCAATGTGGGTCAAGATCATCTCCAGCTGGTTCTGCCTCGGATTGTACGCCTGGACATTGGTGGCTCCGATGGTTTTAAGCGATCGCGAATTCAACTAGACGTGCAGCACGCATATTCGTCCGTAATTTTTAACCAGAATAATTATCATATAGAATAATGCGTTCCAAAGTTGTCAGTGTTGCATTATAGGTAACGTCGTGAAGTAGGTGATTATTGATTTTCTAGTTTTAGCGGGAAGGAAGTGATATGATAAGGTTCATTTTGCGAAATGCCTGGAAAGAATGAAACGAAACGGAAATCTGAACTAGCAATGGTAACTTAAGTTTACCTTTATTATTATAACTAACTATACAGCAAGTACTCAACACATATTTGTCCTAACAACAGACCAGAAAAAAGGGATAATTTTCTTCGAACAAATCTTAGAGAAACAATAAATAAAAGAGTCCATTTGCGATTGCCAAAAATGCAAGTCTATTTTCTCTTGGCAGCTAACAGCATGCGTTCTATTGTCTTCTCTCGGCCTAGTATTTCCATCATTTCGGCGACACCGGGGCCCTCCTGAAGACCACTGAGGCAATTGCGAAGAGACTTCATAAGCTGCTCAAATGCAAGGTGGTTTCGTTCGGCAAACGCCTTCAGGAACGTACTCAGTTCGGCTTTGGTGAATGCGGTCTCCTCTTCGGATGCAAGGTTCTTCGCCAACACTTTAAGGATATCTGAGAAAAAAAAGCATGAGATTGCTCGATTTCCAAAACAAAGTTTAAAAATTCTTATCTTACCGCTATCGATAGTCTTATCTTTGGAGCCCTTTGGTAAACCCACAGAAACGAAAGCTTTCCTTTAACTAAATCTTGCAGTGCATCGATTCTCGTGACAGACCACTCCAGAACCTCTCGCACGTGCGTTTCGTCTAGATCCAGTCCTTTCAGATTGTCAGGAAACTCGGCCCGAATCATCCGAATAACCTCCTTCACCAGAGCATCAGCTTTCTCCGGTGAGTGCCGAAGTTGATACTCGATCTCTTCGCGATTGCACTGTTTCAACAAATCCGATTCAGTCGACTAGAGTGTGCGTTGATTTTCCTCAGATCAAAATGCTTGATCAGGTCGTGCATCTGAGGACCAATGACGTCAACCAGTTCCTCTCGAAGCCCCCACCGCTTTGCGTTATGAAGTTAAGCAGCGCTTGAGGAAAGATTCCCATCCTACGATAGTGATCCAACTGTACGTCACCTTGCCGTTTACTGAGCTTTGACCCATTTGGGTTCATCACCAACGGAAGATGAGCATACTGCGGAGGTTTCCATCCAAACGCATGGAACATTTGTATATGCTTTGGCGTCGATATTTGCCATTCCACTCCTCGCAGCACGTGGCTAATCTTCATGTAATGATCATCAACCACATTGGCGAAATGGTAGGTCGGAAAACCATCCGATTTGATAATAACCGGATCGCCTTCGTTTTGCGCCAAGAAGTAAACGATTTTTCCATAGATCATATCCTGAAACTCATCGGCCTTCGAATTCAATTTGAACCGAATGCAGAACTTATCGTTCTTGGCCAGTCGCTCGGCAACCTGCCCTGGCGTCAAGTGCCTACATTTGTTATCGTACTTTGGAACTTGTCGCAATCGAACCGCTTCTTTTCTTAACAAATCTAACCGACGCTCCGAACAGAAACAATAATAAGCCCTACCATCTTCCATCAACTTTCTCACTTCCTGCTTGTAAATGTCGTACCGTTGGCTTTGTACATAAGGTCCGTAAGGTCCTCCATTCCATGGGCTTTCATCAGGTACTATTCCAGCCCATTTTAAATCTTGATAGAGACGTTCCGTAGCCCCTTCAACCAGTCTTTCTTGATCCGTATCCTCAATGCGCAACACAAACTTTCCTCCATGCGATTTCGCAAATAGATAATTGAACAAAGCAGTTCGCAGTCCTCCCAAGTGCATAAATCCTTCAGAGACAATGAATTAATTTGTAATATAATAATCGGAAACAATCAAAACATACCGGTTGGGCTAGGAGCGAAACGAACTCGGACGGGATTGCTTGGTTCCGGAGCACTGTCGCTGTTGCTGCTACATGGCCGACGAATACTGCAGATTACTTTCAGTGCTCTGTTACTGCACGGTTTTAATAGTAACGACGGTGAAGCTTTCCATAGAATATTCATTGTTTTAGCGAAATCATCGGAATTTCGTAATAACTGCTTCTTGTGTATTAATATATTTTGTTTTGGAAATCAAAGAAAAAAAAAATTAAAAAAAAAAGCTAACACGTCTGACGTTTCTTAATCGGAAAGCAATTTGCTGAGGGACTGTCCCTCGAAAATAATATAATGTCCCATGCAGCATACACTTGGGGAAATAAAAATAATGAAACAAAAACAAATGTCGAAATGATTCATAGACTGGCTGAGTTGATTTTTGTTGTCTGCGACGATTTTTGATTCCTTCCTGAGACGAGACATGCAAAGATTAATTTCCTTTCCACCTGGGGTTTGCTCTTATGTTCTTCCTTTCTAAGTTTAAACTGCTTGTCGGTTGAATATAGCTTGTGAGATCTTGCTGTTTCGTTGCTGTTGCCGTTCCGTTTCCATTCACATTGCGTTAGGGCCTCTACAATAGCAAGATGTAAACTATAGTAATCTTTCGAATAGTTTTTATAGTTCATCGACGGCAAAAAACAATGTGATATCGAGGATTCATTCTCAAAAATCGCCTATTCTACTAATTCACACGGCTTATGGCCTAGACACAATGTCAATGGAAGCTTAATGGCTACGGAAAAGCACGATCTGAGTAAGCCTGCTTGTCGTAAAGAAACTAGTTCCATGCCGATTCTTATCGGATATCGAAGTCATTTGCAACAACTGTCAAACTTGCCGTTACCCGTTCCGTTTCCGATATCATTGTGTTTGGGCGGTAAGCTTCTTTAATGACATACGGGATAAAGTCCTTTAAGAATCGTTTGCTCCACTGGAGAATCTATTGGTTAGCAATTTCAGTTTTGTTTAGTTTGTGACAATCCATACCAAAAAAAAATTAAGGTTCATACAAAGAGCAGCAAGAAAATTTGCCGGAGAAAATGTTGCGAAAAAGTTACGACAATGCCGTAGCTGCTCCCAGTGATCGGTACGTATCAGAAATTGTGGGTGGAAAGTGAATTTATAATAGAAATGTTAAATCATCATTCTCGTTTCATCGTGAAAATTGGTCTGGGTGGATTTAATCGTTTCGATGGGAACAAAAAATTGGAAAGTGTTTTTTTTTCAGTTTGATAGTTGATGCGTTGCCAAGGTAACGAATGCAAAAAGTGGGAGCTGATAATAACGTATCTGCATGATCGTGTAGATGCGTAGTCGTAGTCGTAGAATGCGTAGATGATGTAGTCGAGGCGAATCAATCTGGTATGTTTTTCTTCGTGCGAGAGGACACGGACGTTTTAGGTTAGTTTAGATTCGTGCGAGAGGACGCAAATCAAATTTGAAATGTTTGGATTCGTGTGAGAGGACGCAAATCAAATTTGAAATGTTTGGATTCGTGCGAGAAGACGCGAATCAAACTTCAATTTTAATGTTTTGAGCCACCTGATTTACTGTTTCTTCACGAGATAACGAGCTGTTTCGATTCCTGCGGGAGTACATGAATCGAAGGCGGGATAGTTTGTTTTGTCATTGAAATAACGTTGGCGATTGAACAACGCAGGATATTAGCAACAAGAAAATTTGCCGGAGAAATGTTGCGGAAAAGCTACGACAATGGTATAAAAAGTCACTTATGGCGTGACATAATTAATTGACGTTCGCTTAGCCAGATTCAGGGTGATCGAAAGGGGTGATCGGACTTATCCAAGCGGAAAATCGGTTCATAATAACTGGGGCTGGATAAAGTTGTGTCCAGTTAGAATCCGGAATCACTTAATGTGTTTCAGCGGCACGGAAAGTGACCACTGCAAGAATTCCTTTACAGCGGTTTGTTAAGGAACGCCCATTAATTACGTCACGTTTTTGTATGGACCTTCAATTTTTTTGTATGGATCGTCACGTTCCCAAACCCCTCCCCCCTCTTATTGCGTGACATAATTAATGGACCTTCTCTAACCTAGGCGCTAACTTTCTGTGATATAAATCTCACGGTGTTTCGAGCAGTGAGTCAACAGTTATTCCAGATGAAGCCGCGAGGAGAGAAAACAACTCTGCACACCCACGTTGATAATCCAACATGATCCGCAATAAAAATCGCAAAAACGTTGAAAATCGCCATATCAACCGTGTATGATGTGCTCAAACGTTTCAGGGAGCAAAGAGCTTGGATCTAGTGCCTCAAGGTAAGCGTCGTAGTGGAATTACCTTGTCGTAGCGTCGTAGTAGTATTACCGCAAGCTGAACCAGAAGGTGTTGAGAACAGTCAGAACATACCCTGGACTATCAGATAATGAAATCGCACAAAAATACGCTGCTGCTCGCAGAACCGTTTAAAAAATTCGTTTGCGAGCAGGATATGGACGATGGACTCGAAGCTTTACAAGCAAAAATGCCTCAAAAGCCGCGTACTACCTTTCATTAAAGCCCATGAAGGTCCCGTGAAGTTTTGGTCAGTTTGGCGAGTTGCCACTACAGCCGGGAAGTCATCTAGTGTTACTGCGATAATAACGTAGATTTCATCGATAAAAACATTAATCCACCCAACTGCCCGCAGTTCCGGTCGATCTAGAGATTTTGGGCAAAAATAAACCGGAAGCTGAAGAAAAGTGGAAAAATGGCTCAGGACGCGACTCAGATGACCAAAATGTGGAACAAATGAGCCAAGGAAGTTGACTCCGAAGGTGTACGTCGTGTGATGGGAGGAATAAAGAAGAAAGTGCGAATTTTCATTAGAAACAAAGAGGAATGATTTATATGGATCAGAAAATTACCTTTGTTTTGATATATTGAACTTATTTGTACGCCAATCTGTTAC
>JASCZW010001096.1:180481-258614 GCA_034211315.2 Aedes japonicus | reverse complement strand
GTTGAAAGTAAAAGTTTGACTAGGGCCGGTCGAGGATTTTTTCGGTTTGGAAATTTTCTCGATCTCCTGATTGGGGCATATCCTTGGTCAGCCCAGACCAAGGTGGCGGTTCCATTAGTGTTGGAACCTCTGACTTGTAGCGGGCAGGATCGATATTGGCTTGTCTTTTGATAATGTCCTTTAACTGATTCTGTGATCTGAATTGCAACAGAATTTCTGATCGCTGGAATACTTGCGAACTTTGTGGTTGACATCAAAGCTTTCACAATTATGTCGCTGTGAAGCAAATGGATACTTTTGAAGAAATTTATATCTGTAGATGAAATCAGTTCGTTTTTTGCAGCAACTGGTTTGAATTGTTACCAAATTAATTATCTTAGAGATAAAATCGTCTAGCTCAAACCTTGTAGGGGTAAGGGCGGACCATCATCATCATCATCATTTCTGTTTGTTTCGAATTTTAACTGATATATCAGTTGGCTCATGCCGAGTTTCCCAGCTAATCATATCTGTTTCAAGTTTTCCCAAACCGAGATAATCGGTAAACATAAAAAATACGAAATCGAAACCGAGAGGTCGGCTGTGCGGATCTCGGTTTTAGAAAGCCGAGACTCGGCATATAATTCTGTGTATGAATACCATCAATCAATGTGCAACTAGCTATTTGAAATTGTTTCACTATTGCAGAACCCTCAGATCCAAAGAACACCTTGCAAACTGTACCTTGCTGTACCTCTTTGTTTTTGTTCTGAATCGATATGTTATTTTGACAGTATATTTGAGGGTGTGTTGGTGTGAGTTACGTTATTAGGGGCGAATCATTAAGCTTGGGACCGGTGTGCTAATACTGAGCTAACAAATATATTCATTTTCTGCATGACCATCCAGCCGCTGGGAACACTGCTGTCATTTTAAAAAAAGAACCATAAAATTTCAATCCATTTGTATAATAGAGAAACATTTGTCACTGCAGTGGACAGAAACTTATTGTGCCAGTCACTTTATGGCAATAACAAAGGCAATAACAGACACAGACATCCGATAATTTTGTTAAAATAATGCTTTTCAAAAAATGAGCTGTGCATTTTTTTAACCTCTGTTAAATAGATTAATTATCACTTCACGTTTTTGAGACTAAAAATCACAAACAAAACAAAACAAACAACGCTTAAATTGCTAACCAATGGATGCGCCAGTGAAGCAAACAGCCTAAGCTGAACAATGCATTAGGTCCTAAGTAACATTGAAAGATTCTCTTCGTCGACTTTCTCTTTCGTTAATAGTTTGTCTATTAAACGATTTGCTGATGTTTTTGACGTATTGGATCCTTAATTACACTTTATATTACCGTACTGTGTGTTGAAAATACTTGAACATGTTTTCACATAGCCGTAGGAACGCAAAGAGAAAGTCGACGAAGAGAGTCTCTCAATGTTACTTAGGACCTAATGCATTGTTCAGCTTGAATTCTTGAAAAATTTCACGCCTGAAATCCTATTAGTATTTGAGAATTACGCTCAGATAGCTTCGAAGTAATAGGGACTTGATCCTGTACGTTTCGTCATCTATATTAACCCTGATTTTATAACTCGCATCAACGGACAAACTACATAGGTAATCAATAAGCATTTCCAAAGAATCTTTACGGCAGCCTATCAATCATTTAAGTCGCCTCAAATGCAACATAAATGCCAGGTTTGGCCCAATATATCAAGCAAAACAATGCATTATTATGGCTGCTGTACTGCAATGCTATGATAATGCTTCATTAAAGCAATTTTGCATTAGAAATGCTTATTACAGGCTACAAGCACTTAAATAGCATTTGAAATGCAGCTTGATACAGCAGAGCAGTATCTAAGTGATGCTGATATAATGCTAATATAATGCTTGTAGCATCTGAAATGCAAAATTAGGGTTGATTTACTGAATATGCTAATGCTTATTGGTTACCTGGGTAGTTTTGTTTGTCATGAAAATCTGGTGTTTTTGTCCCCAGTTCTAAACACCTTGCCAGATCATAAACCTTCATACGAATTTATCGGCAAACCCGAATTGGAACTTGCTAGGAATGATCTTAGTAATTATTGAACTTTTGTCCGGGAAGCTGACCATAATACATGTTCACGTACGTTTCGTCGTCCACGAGGATGCATCATTCGTACTTCGTAAGAACTCTCTTGGGCCTTTTGGTCTATTTGGTTACTTACTGACCCAAAAAAAAAAATCGGAAATCCTCACAGACTCCTTCGTAGAATCGTTCTGACGATGCTTCAACTGCCATTTTGTTCCATGGATTTGCCCTAATGCCTAGGCTACCAAAAGGCACGTATACTTAAAGTTGCTTTCTAAAAATACAAACATATATGTAAGCAAACAAATCGCATAGAATGCAAAAATATGGGTTATACGTGCAAAAGTGGAGGCCAAATACGTGCAAATTCTATTATTTTCATTAACGAGTTAATTTGACATCGTATGCGATTTAATCTGTAATAAAAAATTCGATTTAACATGTCTAACGGTGTAAAACCGATTTAGTTTGTGGCGCAGTACGATGGATAAATGACACATTGTATATAAGTCGACAATTTGCACTCTTTCAAATTTAACTTCAGCATAATATGATAAAGAGCACAATTATATGCGAATTTGACTTCAAATGAATAAATATACGATACTAGCTGCACACTGTTATACGACTTCTGGTTATCTGCAACGTTTGCCCTGATCCTGTCGATCGATAGTATGCCGGAACTGTTTGAGAGCTCTGCACTCGGTCTATTTCCTAGGGGCGCGACACTTCCTGATTATCTCAGATTTAGAACAGAAATCATGTTTAATCAAAATTTCTTGTCCAAACCGGATAAAATTTTAAAAATTTCTTAAAAATCAGATTCAACCAATTTATTGGGATTTAATCGAACAAAATCGTAATGAACGATTTGCATATTTTTCTTAATCGACCGGCTTCTTGAGGCTCATCACCGCTGTGAAAAATAATCGACGATTTTTCAGGATTTAATCCAATATTTCAATTTACTCGATTTTTGCAAAGTTTCATCGATGAAGTTAGCAGCAGCAGATAAATTGCCTGATTCGGATACTACCGTTCAAATGCCCTCCGCTCGTTTTCAATCTTGTATCTTTCAATTTTCAAAGCCTGCCGTTACTCTATACGGAACTATCAATACACTTTCTTCATGTCTATTTGTTCTAGCAATACAAATTACTGTCCGCTCCTAGCGCTTCGCATGGAGATGAGAAATTATCTGCTTCTGCTAACTTCATTAAAGATCGTTACTTCCGCGCTGGGGAGAATACAAAAGTGTCATCGTTTATTGTGCCGTTAACCTATTTAACTGTATTTTTGTTTAGAGTGTCGATTGGCCGCATCGGTTGAGCTTCCTTGGCCTGGCTTGGCCAACAAGAAAACAAGAGCGAAAAGTGCAGCAAAACGAAGAATTTATTCATTTTGCATTTCAAATGCTTATTACAGGCTACAAGCATTTAAATAGCATTTTGAATTCAACTTTACAACAAAGTTAGCATTGAAGATGCTGATATAATGCTAATATAACTCTTATGGCATCTGAAATGCTGATTTAGAGCTTATTTACTGCATATGCTAATGTTTATTGGTTACCTGGGTACGTTCCCCCGCCGTAAATACTCGAGATCACCGAAGTAGTCCAGCTCGGTTTTCCATTCCTGGGCAGTGCGACTTGTAGTAGCTTGACATTTTTTACATCGTTTTCTATTTCCCTGTATCGAGTCGTCGTCTAGGAATGAATAAATTGAATTTGCTCCCGAATTAGTTTGCTTCTTTTGTGAACTGGACCAAAATTCTTTCTGACTTCTTTCCAGAAATTTCCCATTTTCCCGTTTAATTTTTTGGATTTGTATGAATACAAGCCAGAATTTCAAATAGAATTCGTTTATTTTTAAGCTAACTGCACGCACACGATCATGTAAAATTGTTCAAACTAGTGACTCTAACGCCCTTATCGGATGAAATTTGATCAAATCGAATGAAATCGAGATTGATCGAAAATAGAAGAAATTATTTTACCATATTTAGAATGTTGAGAGGTATTACGAAAATGAAAAGAATTATGGATGAATCAAACTTATCCACTATGAAGGATAAGTGTCGCACCCCTAGTTTATTTAAATGACTTCAATTCGATCTTTTCAATGACTCGTTCGCGGTTTCCATCAAGTAGAACATCTTTAGAACTGTCAAAATATTCTAGATCCGAGGATCTAGAGCGCTGCATTAAAATGAACAGTGCGTCTCTAGATATTAAATGACTCAAGCCTTAAATATCTCTGAAGCCACTTTATTAGATTCGATGCAAGTGTACCAAATGTCTCTTTGCGAATAACGATTGAAATTTGAGATTAGATCAGTGAGACGGACTGACAATCACATTGTCATGACATCAGCTTGATTTCACAACACTCATAAATTTAACTTCCATGAACCTTGAAATTTGCGATAACCTCAGCTAATTGTAATTCATAGATTTCGTGCCGAAAAAAAATTCGAAACAACCATTCGTAGATGCTACCATCTTGCACCTCATGCTGCCCTTGACTCCGTATCATAAGATCCCACTGTGGCCCATTAAAACATCCTCAAACGGAAAGACTCTTTCCGCTTATCATTGTTCATCAGAGCAGTTGCCTGCTGGGAAAACTTCAAACCGTCAAATCACATCTTAGATTCTGCTGCTAAACATTATCAAATTACTGTCCGAGACAGCAGCAAGGATAATGGCGAGGATGATAATTCTGCGGAAGATCCAAACGTACCTACATCCACATCAGAACAATCACCTCCATCCTTCTAATTTCCCAAGGATCCCTCGTTCTGCTACGAGCTCAACCTACGTATGGTGGACGATGATGTGGCTCAAATGGCGAGTCCAAACCGAACTTCATGCCACCAGGAAGGAAGGTTGCCGAAGGGTCAATGAATTTTAAATAAACATATTTGTTTGGATTCTACACTATGACGAAGGTTTAACATTAACAAATTCAACGGAGGGAACGAAATTGGCTACAGGTTGAACTGAACGACCATTCGAGTGAAAACCCGCCCGAGGGGTGAGGATTATAAATTCGTCGAGCTCTTCCGGTTCGGTGGTGCCATGCCTAAATTGAATGAAAATGTGAGCAGATTTCGGTTTTGGATTTTCCCAAACAAGCCCCTACCCAGAAGTTTCACCTAATGACTAGAAAACAGCATCGTTATCGTCAGGGTTAGGTTGACCGCTGACTGACGACGACCGTGTCTGACACGAATAACGAATAAGTTAGAGGAAAAGGTCAAAGCACCACAGCGGATAGTTTGCCCAAAACATAATCTAATTATTCTACACTTCTCTGGAATACAGATTAGCTTCTGCCACGGTCGGAATGTCATCTCAAATATCAAAAGGATGTTTAGCGAGAACATCAGAGCTCCTCGTCGGTCGTTTTAAGAGATAGACATCTGGTGCTGACTCGTTTCGACTAAATGGCTCGAGTGTCAAAACCAGCTTATTATAAAGCCCCGGTGGAGTCGAGCCTATCCAGAGAGGCGGAGTCCAACCACACTGATACCAACAAAAGCAATTAATTCGGAACGATTACCTATCATGTTAATCGTAAATGAAAACTGCTTCGAATGCGTTGATATTGCCCCAACTATTTGTTGCTCATTTCCAGCTGGATGACGATGAACATTATGCAGCATGATAGGTCCCCACGAATAATAATAATGCACTCAATATTCCACTAAAGTGCACTAATTACAACGCGAAATAGGCCATTGACACCCATCACCATACTTTGCATTCAAAATCAGTCTCCGAGATTGCATAAGCTGAATAAAATAATTGTTTACAAACACATTCATGTTTTCCTCATTCCATCACCCGATGGTTGGGCGGTCGGAGGATGAAAAGCCACCCAATTCTCTGTGATAATATTTAATTAGATGGATTCATCCGATGATGGTGGTAAAATTTAACGCTTTCCCCCTTCTGGGCTGTGGACAAATCACCTGCGAGCAGAGTTGGATTGCTCGGTTTTTTTTTAAATTTTTCTAATGGGAAGTTTGTAAGCTAGTAATTACGTTACACTAACGAACCCATTTCAACGAAACGTGCACCTGTGAAACGTTCGAAACGGGTTGACCGACTGACTGTGTTAACTGGGATCAGTAATACCTCTCATTTTGGCGTTTATTTCGTCCAATTCGGTCCAACGCTTGCTGAGAAACACGCCTTAACTTGTAACACTTCACTTCAGGGCTGGTATCGGATTTATGGATAAATAATAAAGACTGTATTCGATGAAATTTGGACACACAAAATAGGTCACCAAAAATTTTCCTGGAAATAAAGTACTACAAAATGGTTAAGTTTTGACATCATTGGTTTATTGAACCTCTTCTCCCAACCCAAATGCCCGCACCTTTGCGTTGAC
The DNA here is from genome assembly GCA_034211315.2 of Aedes japonicus. NCBI lineage: Eukaryota > Metazoa > Arthropoda > Insecta > Diptera > Culicidae > Aedes > Aedes japonicus. The sequence continues at coordinate 252,137 of JASCZW010001096.1, read as the reverse complement.
CCCTTTCATCAAATTTTGGGCAATGATAGGACCGACTTGCTTACTTACTTTTAACCACACTTTCTTTAGTTCAAGTTCATTTTCTATCAGTTTTGGAGTTTTAACGAGCTTTGCCTTCATGATTGCCCAAAATTTTTCAACTGTGCGAAGTTCCGGAGTGTTTGGAGGGTTGACGTCTTTTGGTACAAAAACTACATTATTATCTTTGTACCAGTCTAAGACGGGCCGGGCATAGTGGCAAGTTGCCAAATCCGGCCAAAACAGTGTCGGGCCATCGTGAGATCTCAAGAAGGGTAGAAGTCGTTTGACGGTCCCAGAGATGATGAAGGGCTGACTCATTTTGCCACATCCGCAGATCGCTTGCCAGACAAGGATTTTTTTTTGGTGAATTTCGACAGTTTCTTCTTCCGTACACTCTCCGGAACGGCCAACTTAGAGGTGGCGACGTAGTGTTCCTGTCCTGGCATTTGTTTGGTGTCGGCTTTAATGTAGGTCTCATCGTCCATCACAATGCAGAACGGTTTTGTGAGCCACTCCCTGTACAGTTTTCTTGCACGAGTTTTGGCCACCGAGTTCTGTTTATCGCTCCGGTTCGGTGCTGTCTGGACCTTGTACACATGTAATCCAGAACGTTTCATTGTTTTCTGCACAAAACAAACTGAAACTTTCGCCTTTTTTGCAACATCCCTGATCGAAATGTTGGGATAACGCTTAAATTGGTTCAATACCATCTTGGCCTTCTCCGGATTTGATGTGCCACGTTTTTTGCCACTACCATTTTTCCGCTTGGTTGTCTTACGGTCTTTGAACGTTTTGATCACATGAGATACGGTTGAATGTGCGATTCCGAGCTGTTTTCTGATCCATCGATGAGAAGCGTTTGGGTTTTCGAAGTGAGTGCCCAAAATTTGTTTGCGCACTATTTCTTCATTCGAAGCCATCACTGAAATCACTCGACCGATTTTCACTGAAGATCGAGCAACCCCTTTAAGCATGTCTGGATAGTCAAGCCCATTCCAAGGTTACTTTCACATACAATAAGCCACACATGTAAACATTACATTTGCATAAGGCACTACAACTCTGCAGATTCGGAAATGAGAAATAGTTATAATCAGATAGATCTCACCCACGGCCGCCTTCTTAATGATACTGACTTGTTCATCCGTTGAATTCGTAATTAATTCGCGACACAATAAACGCAAAAATGAACATTGCTAAACTGCCCCTTAGATATGCAATCTGCATAACAAAACTCTGTACACCATGTGGTGCATGCCAGCCATTCACGGGCGCATGCACGTTGTTTTAGCTTGTTGCTTCTGACCAGCAAATGGCCGTTTTCTACATTGCACTGGTTTTTGTTTTTTCTCACTCTGCCAATAATCAAAATCCCCGCTATGAAGCGAGTCGAGTTATTAATACACGACACTGAAGAAGTCTGCACATTGTAAAAGATAAGCCCTTTGCTTCAGTTGGAATTTAATAGAAAATACTAGTTTTTCTTCTAGTTATGTTTCTTTCTTCGTTTTATTTATCAATTCCTTGTCAGTTTTCGCGACAAAATTGTTGGAGTAGATCTTACGCTTCAGGTTGGCCCAGAACTTCTCGATGGGACGCAGCTGGGAGAGTTTGGGCGGGTTCGCCGACTCGGGTACCACATCGATATTCAGCCGCTCCATCTCCTCCATCGATCGCTTCGAGTAGTGAGCCGAGGCCAGATCCGGCAAGAACACCGCGTCATCGCACTTATGGTATTTCTTGATGAACGACACAACTTCCGGCAGGCATTTCGTACTATAACAGTCCACAGCGAAAGAAGAACGGCTTTGACATCCCTTGTTCGCTGATTATCAGCCGCCGCAGCAACTTCTTGGGGAGCTTGGTGTGTGAAATGAACTTCACCTCGGAGCTCACTTCCTTCGTGGGGGATGTAAAATACGAAATGCCCTGCCAGTCGTTGCCATCCAGGGTGAGATTGGTCCCGTCGTCCATTACCACAGCCACGTCGCGATTTGCCAGGAAAATCGAGTTGACCATCTTATTCAGCCGCTGCCGCTGCGTCATAGCCTGCAGCTCCGAAACCAGTGGACGCGACTACCGCTACCACTAACATGTATGTTTAGGTTCGCCAGGTACTTTTTCACTGTTTGGGCGGTTGAGTCGACCTCCCGGCCAAGCGCACGCAGTATGTAGCCACTTTTCCCTCGGTCTTCCTCTTCAGCACTCTTTGGAGCTTCTTGTTGCTCAGGGTCGTCTGCCGTTCGGACCTGGGTTTCTTTCGGTGCTCTGGATTGTTGTCTAATAGTGCCAAGATGTTGTGGATGCCGGAATTGGCGTATCTGTCATCCACAAGAGTGCCGCACGATGTCCGTTTTCGACGCGACACTCTGAACGGAGTTGCTTGCTTCACTGTTTTTACCATCACGGTTAGAGTTCGACTGATAGAGCTGTCAAATTTTGTCTGCTGACTCATGGGTTACTATGATTGATGCTGCATGGGTAGTTTTGTCATTGTGGGTGAAGGTAAACCCATGAAAAGTCGGCAATTTTTGTCCACTTTTTTAATGCAAACGTTACCATAGGTACAAGTGATTTTTTTTTAACTTTTTACAATTGGCGGTGAGAAAATAGTGGCTTTGGTGATCATTTTCCGAAAAATAATGACTTTAGCTACACACTTAAAAATTATGAATTTTACACGAGACGTAATTCATGTTTGTAAAAAGTCGGGGAACGTAAAGAAAGATTTCGTGTAAAATTATGTCTCTTTAAACTAAAACATACGCAATTTCACGAAATATGTGTTTGATTGAATTTATTTTTTCGTCTCTTTCAACTCATTCTTATGTACTAAAGGACGCTTGCATGTGTCGGTCTCAGGGGACAGAAATTTACATGACATTTTGGTAGTGTGTACTTAAGGATGGAAATAGTGACTTTTTAGTGACTAGATTCAAAATAGTGACCTGCCACCAGCCCTGTACTTCCTGTCTATGTCGATGGACAGGTATTCCGTTATCGTCCGTGGCAGTCTAGCTCCAATAACTGCGGCCTGTAGTTCCAAGCGTGGGATCGAGGCGAACTTTAGTGTAGCGACGATTGAGCACTCCACGGAACTCTCATTGATGAACCGCAGAAATGGAACAGCAGCGATTCCGCTTTCGCTGGCATCAGCAAACACATGGAGGGGTTGCGACCGGTAGCATCTGGGAACTCGAACTTGTTCAACCTGGGGCAATGCCTTCAACCACTGTTGCTACTTCGTGAATGCATTATCTGTTATTTCTTCAGGAACATAAGATAATGGCCTATCAGCCCGAGGGGGTCGAATATCGACATCAGTACCCGTAGAACAATTTGCTTTGTTCGGCGTCTTTTACCCAGAACCTTCTCGGTGCTGATTTTTGTTGATAGGTTCAAATCTTTTTTGTCGGTGCTTTTTTCACTGAGAGCTCTGAAGACTGCCGGTGAATTACTAATCCAGTTACGGATCTCGAAACCGCTTTATTGGTGTGTCCTTCACGCCTTTGCGATGCGTACTGCTTCCTCTTCGGCTTCTAAGGTTTCTAAGCAGGCGAGCATATCGTCCACATAGTGCCTTTTCTGGACTACTTTTGCCGCTTTCGGGTACTCTCTTGCACCGCTCCGTATTGATGTTTTTGACATATTGGGTGAGCAGCTGGCTCCAAAGGTTTTCATTCCACAAAAGAAAACGCTGGCACTGTTGATCTTGTTCGTGAATCCGTACTTGCTGGAACAATTCTCGAATGTCTCCGGTGATGCCCACACGATTCTTTCGAAACTGCAGCAAAATGGACAGCGGCGAGCATAGCTGATCAAGTCCCTTCAGTAGAGCAGAATTGTGCGAAACACCAAAAGAACATGCTGCACAGCTCAGAAAAATTAGCCTCACCTTCCCGGGCTTATTATGGTTCACCACCGGGAATACTGGGAGGTACCACACTCGGGAATACCGCTGGCTGAGCTCGTTCACTAAAAGCTGCCGGACATAACCTTTGGAAATGTAGTCCATTATCATTCGTTGCGGTATTCCTGTCAGAGCCGGTCTGGAGAGACGCGCTGGTTGTAGACATTGATTTCTTCGTCGAAGAGCTACAGTGTAGTTGTCTGGCAGACGTATATTCTTGTGACGCCACAGGAGTCCTGTTCAATATCGCTGCCCATCGTAAGATGTTAGTTGCTTTAAGAAATCTTGTGCTCTCTGATCATCGGCTGAAAGAAGAACCTGCATGGAACGATTGGTCTCATCCTCATTGGGGAGCAGCTCTTGGTGCTTGTAGGCGGTCCGCCCACATGGTTTAACGTCACATTCTACTTTGTGTTTATACAAAGCATCAAAGGTACTGAAAAAAAAAAACGTATCGCCCTATACTATTCGCCTATTTTTGATATTTTCATAGATTTTGCCTTTTACTTTTCGCCGTTGTTTTCATTATTTTGTCAGTATCGCCTTTTACTCTACTCCATGTTTTTGTTTTGATTTAAATTACGCCCATCACTTTGTCAACAATCAATATGGCGTAAATCGCAAAGTAAATTGTGTTGATAATAAAACAGCACTACGCCTGCTTGCGAAAAAAATACTTAAGGTATACAATTTAAAGCCCAATCATTTCAAAAAATCAAAACTCATTAAGGAGTGTATCGAATATAAGCTATCCACATACATTTGCGTTGTACGCATGTATTTGTGATGGTTTTTTATGCTCTGAACACTGCATGCTGTGCGTTTGACTGTCAGCTTTCTTTTGTTTACTTGTTTGTGCGGTTCAAATTCTGCGTTTTCAAAATGTCGCGTATTGAAAAGGAAGTGAAAATTAAGGTTCTGGACACATGGCTAAGTGAGAAGGGTATTACTATGCGAAAATTGGCGAAGCGGTTTGAATTCATCATGCGAGTGTTAAAACCATCATTAATAAGTTTGGGGAACACTATTCTTTGATGAGCTACCAGGAAGAGGCAGAAAACCCGGTTCTTCCAACCCGGAATTGGAGCAGAAAGTAGTATCTCTAATCATGATGAAAAAATCAATGTCAATACGTGATTTGGCCAAAAAAACAGGAACGAGTGTCGGAATGATCCAGCGTATCAAGAGGCGAAACCACCTGAAGACCCACAAGAAACAGAAAATCTCGAAACAAAGTGCAGAACAGAAGAAGCGAGCAGCAACAAGGGCCCGGAAATTGTATTCGCGTCTTTTGCAGCGTCCGGATGCATGCGTTTTGATGGACGATGAGACCTATGTAAAGGAGGACTCAAAACCCTTCCAGGTCCACAATACTTTACTGCCGTCGTTGGGGAGGATGGAGCGATGCGGACAGGTCGATTCAAGTGGAGAAATTCGGTCGAAAGGTACTGGTATGGCAAGCAATATGTTCCTGTGGTTTGAAGTCAACCATTTTTTACACTACCGGAACTATAAATGCGGAAATCTATCGATCTGAGTGTCTCCAGAAGAGATTGTTGCCTTTATATAAGAAGCATAGTACACCTCCACTGTTTTGGCCGGATTTAGCGTCGGCTCACTATGCCAAAACCACTCTCAATTGGCTTGCGGAAAAGGGTATAGATTTCGTTGAGAAAAATATCAATCCACCAAATTGCCCTCAGCTTCGACCCATCGAACGTTACTGGGCAATCGTAAAGAGGGTCTTCAAGAAGACTGGTAAGGCAGCTGGGAACATGCAGGAGTTCAAAAAATTTGGGCTCAAGCGTCCAAAAATGCGATGCAACACTTGTCCGGAACTTGATGAAGAGCATCTCGATCCAAAGTTCGAAAATTCGTGAAGGAATAACTTAAATTTCATCCGGTCTTCATTATGTTCAAGTTACCTCGTACAATAAAGGATCATTTTTTTGTATGAATAAAATATCGGTTTTCAACATAATTTGAAAGAAAGTTTGTGGATAGCTTATTTTTGATACACTCCTTATTTAGAGGTAAAAATTATGCATTGCGTTGAAAACATTTTTTTTTTACATTTTGCATATTCGCCCTAATCGCAAAATGCTCCGGAATTAATAGAGTGTAGCTCAATGGCAAGTAATTCTTGAAGGGCCGAAGAGTCAATTGTAAACAATGATTTTAAACGTCGATCTTTCACGAATCTGCAGACTCCTTTGACATCTAGGAAAAGCACACGGTGAAGCAAACATTCCTCTACCAGATGCAGCTTTCAATTCGCGAGAGTTTCTAGAGCTTCGAGAGAAATCGACATTAATTTTAAAGTCATTATTTATAATTGGCTTTTAGGCCCTAATCATGAGTTATTCGAGATGTATTAGTCTTCTGTGATGAACTGACAGGTGTGTAATAAGGTTTTTGTTTGCATTAGTATCGTTTGCCATGTGATTAATAGTGCATCAAAAGGTGAAAACGAGAGGATATTACTAGAAATTAAAAAGAAACTAATTATGTTGCTCTTTCAGTTAATTTCAATTAGTATAGTTGTGAAATGCCTGCAACTTGACGGAGTTATTTTGGTCGTGGCAGCTGCACGCCTGCTAGCTCAACAAATTCTCGAATAAGACAGGTTCGAATGATGTTGAGTGAAGAAGAAAGAGCAGCTCAAAATAAAAGTGATAGAGTTAGAAAAAAGCCTAATCGGAAAGTTTCAGAAAGATCTGGTGACAATTGTGCCCAAATTAACCTTAATTATTGACTACGAAGGCAAGCCTACATTCCACAAAATATTCAACGTGCTGCATTTCAATACAACCCTTTGGTTGACTACAATGCGGATATGTCAATCGCCATTGAATCAATGAGTGTAGTTTGTATTTCAATGAGAACAAACTTTGAAAGTTGAACATTGAAGGTCCCAAATGAAACAGTAGAGCCTTTGCGCCCAGAGTTATAATGATTATTTTCAAATGACTTCGTTTGTCGCAACGCACATAATAATGTTCAAGACTGCTCTAGATCGAATACCATCTAACAATCATAAGATTGTGATTCGAGCTAATTCTTTCTCCAGTTTTCCAATAAGTAGTTGAATTATAAGCAGGACAACGTCGGCCGGGTCAGCTATTGAACTAGATAACAAAAATATTCATTTTCTCCACTAAAATTAAATGGACGGGGATATACAGTACCAACCGCCCCATGTAGACATTGAAAAAAAAAACAAAATGAATCGTTGGGAGTGACAAAGGTAAGAAAATTAATGTTCACTCCAATGCATTGTTGTTTAATCTCCTGGGATGGAACATTGTGATTTCCACCCTTGTGTCCGAACTTTTGACCCTAGGACATAGCTCGTTTACTAGCATTCAACAAACTTCCCATTCCGCCTATCGAAGAAAACAATCCACTTTAAAAAGTCTTCCACTTCAAAACGGAAACGCACCGAATCAATCGATAAACAACTCCTCAAAGGGCTTGTTACCATTGCGATTATGAACCGTTAGCGAGCATAAATAAGAAATTTCCAATTACTTAATTCTGTTAACGACTTTACACCTGCTTGACAGAGGTGAAATTCCATTGCCAGCCTGTTACACTAACGCTTAACCAATATTTCATAAGATTTATCGACGTTAATAGCCCCCTCGCCTATCGCTAATACTTCACCCACAATGATAGGCACCTACTTAGGTCTTATCAGCGACACGACAGCAGCAATGAATTGTACATAGAAACCCCAAAAAGCCCACCACCCAACAAACGGCAGGTGGCATTGGTGTTCGTATTACACGAACGAACACCGGTGATTAATCATTTTTCGTGACTACCACTTATTCGAAGGTCTTGGGAATGGGATTGTCAACAAAAAATAAGCATATGAAAATGTTCTCCAGTCCGAACCATCCCGCTTCAAGACATTGACCCCATTTAACCCCGCGGCTCCGTGCACCGTACCTAGCTCCCCTTGAAGTACACCACTCAACTGCTCCTACCGACCGTGACAAACAAGACTCCCTTTGATGTAGGCACTCCAAGTCGCTATCATTGAGACCATAATCTGCTTACCTCTTTGATCTGCGGATACTTTTTCTTCGTCTCCAGCGAAAGATTGCGGAAATCATTCTGCAGCACCTCCAGAAACTTTTGAGCCGCCTCGGTGTCGGTCATTCCGCTGACGAAGGACATCCTCCTCAAACTTGGTGGGTTCTACCTGCCTGTGGTTTCTCACTACCGATCCAGCGGATTATTCACCTACCCACAATTTAGGAAGAATCTAACAACCTTACGTAAGATTCTGCCCTTTTTCTCCTCCACTGCGGACAACACTTCTGATGTATCTCTTATATCTGTACTTCACACGTCGGAAAAGAAACTACGTTTCCAAGATTCACCACTGCACTACATCGAACCAACTTTGTTTTCCCTCAAGTCGTACCACACTAAACTGCTCTACATTCCGCTGATCTCAGCTTGTGCAGTGCCTTTTAGAGAACTACCAAGCCAATATTGACACGTAAGTGCAAAACAACATTACAAACACTGACCGCTGCTGTTTGTTGCGATTCCGGAACCGAGGTGTCAACTGTTGACAAAATAATACTTGCACCCACGGAGGGAAAAAGAATCACCCCACAAAACTCCTCCTCTTCCGCACCGTTGTCAATGATTTTTCACGCAGTAATTACTTGTCTTCTTTGCTCTTCTCGATGGGAGATGAAAATTTTCACTTTCCACAGGGCAGTTTGCCGCTGCGATGTAACCCGGAGTACCGTTACTCCGGTTTTCTCCCCGCATCCGCTGAAGGGCACACGCGGTTGGTCGCGAATCGAATAAGAAATAAGCACTAATTTCGAAAGCTCTTCATCAAACTGCACACGCAGAAGATTTTCCACTTGGATGCAGTTTTTTTCCCCGATATTCTTTTCTACTGCTGATGTGACGAAGACGATTGTATGACTGACTGATTGATGATGGTGTCGTTTCGGTTTTTCTCGGCTTTGATCTTGCTCGGCGAGAGCCGCTGCGACGAGGAAAAGTCCACCGTGGAGGATGATGACAGATTTAAGGCTGTCAACAAACGAAGAAAAACATGTTCCACACGGTGGAAAACTAACGATAGGGGTAGGAAAGTCCACACGCTATTACGAAACTATTCACATTAGGGAACAAACTCAAATCTGAGAATGCTCTACAGTGACCATTCGCTTATTGCAATTTCATTAATCGCAAAGTCTTTCAATTGCAACGTTTTGCAATTAAAAACCAATTAACTGTCATATGCAAATGTCAAGCAGTAATCTGTCATTTACGTTCTGTGGCTCACGAGATTTCGACAGTCGATTTGACGTTGTCAAATGTTGCAATGAGCGAATGCCGTTCGCTCATTGCAATGTAGACATGTTGAAATCAACGAATGGTCACTGTATACTCAAATCGGTGAAAATTTGAGTATCGCTATAGTACCACAGTATACTGTGGCGCAACCTAATTTTAATCAGCGCCATATTCCATTCACGTGGCACAAAATTTTAAATTTCATCTAAATTCCATTGTTTTGACAAATTATTTTTTGTGTTCTCGAGAAGTATAAAGGCTTAGCTACAACGGAGAGTGCAACGCGCGTTGCGGCAGCTTTTGACACAAAATATATGCGGCAGCTTTTGACATAAAATATGGATTGTCAAAGATGCCGCAACGGCGCCGTTGCGCTCCCGTTATAGCTGGGCCTTACTCATTCAAAAACATATACTAAAAACGATGAATGGTGAATACTCAAGTAAACACGAGGCTGTAATAGCAACAATCAATATGCAACTAGGTATTTGAAATTGGTTCACTATTGTAGAACCCCTTGTTCCGAAGAACACCTTGCCAGCACCTTGTTATGCATATTTGATGCTTTGTTTTGATTTGCAGTGTTATTTTGACACAATATTTAAGAGTGTGATTTCATGAGTGTGATTTCATGTGATTTCATTATTAGGGGTGCATTATTTAGCTTGGGACCGAGCTTGGAACCGATGTGCTAGTACTGACTGAGCCAAGAAAAAAATCGTATTTGTTCGGGACCTACTGGTCTTAGAGTTAGTCTATGGTAAAACCCAACAAACCAACAATCAATATGAAACTAGAGATATGAAATTAGTTCGCTGTTGTAGAACCCCTTGTTCCGAAGTATACCTTGCAGTCTGCGCCTTGCAATAACTTTTGCACTTTTTGGACTAGTATTTTTTGTTCTGATTCGCTAATTATTATTATATTTATTTTGACAGAATATTTGAGGGTGGGTTGGTGTGATTTACGTTATTAGTGGCTAGTCATTAAGGCCGAGCTACAATGTGAAGCGCAACGGCGCGGTGCGGCAGTTTTTGACATAAAATATATGGACTAACTGTCAATAGCCTTGCGCTCCCCATTGTAGCTCCGCCTTTAAGTTTGGGACCGGTGGGCTAGTACTTCCTTAGGAAAAAAAAACTATTCATTTTCTTCATGACTACCCAAGTAACCACGGGGCTGTAATAGCATGCATATATAGGGCATATGCATTACGTCTAGTGCATCATTGAAGTTGGATTAAAGCTGAAAAGGGCCCCACTAAGATCGAACTAATGCTATATCTTTTGTAATGCCATTAGACATTGCTAAAGTAGCATAATTGCATTGGTAATGCATCACTACATTCTTAAGCTAATCTAACGCTTCATTACTTGACAACTGTTAAATTGATGCGATCCCGCATTACCGATCTTGATTTTGGGTTGAATAAGTGTAATAATATAATGCTTGTGGTTACTTGGGTATCCACCCACTGTGTGTACTGCACTGAAAAACATTTCAAGTAGAAATTAATTCTTAACAGATGTACAAGACCAATTTCGATTACTTTCAATGTAGATTGAATTAATAGTCCGTTTCATTGAGTGCAATTAGCGTGTACACGGTAATCTCAGTTAACGCTATTCTGACCATAAAGTATGCTCTTGCTAGAAAAACTGGGACTAAAGAAGTACATGGAGGAATCAAAGTACTCATAAATGGGTGTTTTTTCACCCATCTTGGAAATAAGTGGACTAACCCATATGGTGGGCAAAAGGATTTTAGCTTTAAGCGGGAACAACGTCTGTACGTCAAAATTTATGTTTACTTTCCACCCATCTTCTCGCAGCCAGATTTTTTTTTGAATGGGACCTATCTAATCAAAGTCGATTATATACTATTTTCAAAAATTGTTCAGGATAACCTTTAGAAATTAAAAAAGAAATTAGCACATTCTATATAATGATATTTCATACAAGCAATAATACATCGAGTAAAAATTGAACATTTATGTTCTCCGCATTTATAAAAATGTATTTCAAATTTGAACTTTCCTTCCAGCTTTTTCCAGTTTATCCCTCAGCACATCCATGTATGAAATTGTAATCCTGAATTCAGAGCTGGAAATAGAATTAATCACCAAAGCGAGGTGCAATAAATAAGACTAGTACTTGTTCTTCTGACAAACTCCAAAATATTTCTAATTTTTGCGAAGTAAATTTTAACTCATATCATATAAGAGTGAAAAACACCAACCTCTGGAACTAAATGAAGCTGTTTCCAGGAGGGTACTTTTAACTCATATTGCATGTTTTTAAATCACCCATCTTTTTGACAGCTTTATATAGATGCCGAAGGTAAGTGATTTTTATACATTAAATGTGCAATCTTGAATCTCCGTGTATATTTTTCTTATATTCTGTGTGTACTTTTTCACTTTTACTCTCAATGTGCATACATTTTACTTCTTTCGCAGGTTCAAAAACGAATTCGATTGTTCACAACACCGGGAATTTTCTTCGTCGTCACGGCTGTTGCTTTCTTCCATTAATATCTATCCAAACAAGTTAGTGGCAATAATACCCAAGAAACCACGCGGCTGTAATAGCATGCATATATAGCGCATATGTATTACATCTAGTGCATCATTGAAGTTGGATTAAAGCTGAAAAGGGCCCCACTAAGATCGAACTATTGCTATATCTTTTGTAATGCCATAAAACATTGCTAAAGTAGCATTATTGCATTGGTAATGCATCACTACATTCTTAAGCAAATCTAACGCTTCATTACCTGACAACTGTTGAATTCATGCGATCCCGCCTTACCGATGTTGATTTTGGGCCGAATAAGTGCAATAATATAATGCTTGTGGTTACTTGGGTAATCAGACTTTCCTCGGGATCGTGTGCCGTTGATTCTCGCACTGTTGTTGTACCCGGAAAACTCAGAACTTTCAGCTGAACTGGTAAAGATCAATTAGCAGTCGTTGCTCCGCTCGTCGATTATGGATACAGCGTGGGATAGTCTCGTGATGGAAAATGGGTACGGTTTCACGACGTCCGTTGACGATTGCAAAATTCATCTGCTAAAACTCGGTGGCCGTGAAATTTCCGCCCAGGATGTAGCAAAGATTATCTCATCGATGTGTCTAACCCATGCGTCGCTTTCGGGGAGCAGCATAAATTTGCCGACACCAAGCAGATTTTGGCCACAGGCCAGCGACCCTGAAGGCAAGGGGAAGGATGGTCAAACGGAGGTTCTACTTAGGAGAATACCACCTGGAAGCCGGAGATTTTCGTGCAGGCCTTGAAGGATATTGTTCCGAATTTGAACTGGAAGGATGTAAGCATCAGTTTTCGTTGAATTTGAACAAACCAAACCTAAAAAGGCACAACAAGGAGATGCAGCAACAGCAGAAACAGCTGACGCTGGAGAAGAGATCCGGATCAGGATCGACGCACACGGTTGCATCGAATAATTCTTCATCGCACAACGAAGGTCCTCTACCACAGCAGGATAGAAAGAAAAGTAGGAATCACAACAACCGGGACACTGGGTACGATTACGATTACGACAATGGAAATACGTCACCGCTCTACTGCAATTAGGACAAGGTGAGTGCACTGCTGCAATTTTTAACCTCATACTTCAAATTCCCGTTCGATCTTCCACAGGAGAAACTCGAACATCTTTTGCCACTTCAGCACTACATCCTGAAGCAGGCGAAACTGTCCAGTTGTTACGGGTTTCGTGAGTTCCTTGATTCGGACTCGTTCCACTCGGACAGCCATTTGGAGCACTCGTTCTCCGGCCACGAACCGGACAACGAAGATTCGGACCATTCGGATGGGCACGGCGAAGGCTTTGCTGAAAGAGTGTGATATCGAGAAGTTTGTGCAGGATAATCTGAATCTTCACTCGAAGGGTATGTTCCGGAAGAAGTCATCCATCCAGGACATGCTTAGTTGGACGTCAAATGCTATTAGTAGGCCAATGCTTTCGCTGACGAGAGACAAGGCCGGGAAGAAGATGGCCACAGAGTTGTTCAAGCTGGTTCAGATCTACATGAGTGATCGGAAGGCTCGGGTCGGGATGAGTTTGAGTTCGGTGGCAATCGGCATCATTGCGATAGCTATGGGTCAGACGCTGTTGAGGGAAGAGCTGTACATCCAGATGTGTCAACAAACGACTGAAAATCCTAGCCGGGACTCGCTGATTCGTGGTTGGGAATTGATGGCAATCGGTCTGTCCGATCCATGTGCAGATTTCCAACCGAGGATGTGGGAGCAAATTTTCCGTTGAAGTAAAATTTCACATTTTTATAAATTCATTCATATATTCTTTATTATAATTATTATTATTATTCTCTATTATAATAAAAGCAACATTTTGTTATAATTTCCGATGTGACTATTTTTTTCTTTCACTAAATAATATCCCAAAATTTTCTTAACATTATAATTTTCACATTGCTCCCTTTACGTCGCGACTATGTAGTACGTCGCGACGATTCACGTTGTCTCGATGAGTTACGTTGTCTCGATTACATTGACCAAATCACATCGATACGAAGTGCATAATTTTATCATAGACTAACTCTAAGACCAGTAGGTCCAATACAAAAACGATTTTTTTCTTGGCTCAGTCAGTACTAGCACATCGGTCCCAAGCTCGGTCCCAAGCTCAATAATGCGCCCCTAATAATGAACTCACACGAACACACTCTCAAATATTCTGTCAAAATAACACCGCAAATCAAAACAAAGGCGCATATATGTACAGCAAGGTGCTGACTTCAAGGTGTATTTCGGACCAAGGGGTTCTACAACAGTGAACCAATTACAAACAGCTAGTTGCATATTGATTGTTGATTTTATGGTGTACATCGAGACAACTTAATATTACACAACCGATGGAATGACCTATGTGCATCTGATTCTGTGTAATATTCAACAACTTTATTTGCTGTGTACTTTTTACTTCTTCGAAAATTAAAAAAATACATTCTTTTTACTCCTTTTGAAAACACAATAGCATACACGCATAACGAAAAACAATTTGCTCTATAGTCAAAACAATACTTCGGCTGTAAGATATATTGACACATTTTATGTTATTGTCATCGAAGAATTTAATCTCATTTTTACCATAAAACCTTTACATTAACACATATCGCTAATGTTTGCCATATTGTCATTGAAAGGTTTTTTATTGTCTGCACTCGGTCAGGATTATATACCAACTTTTTGGCATAGAGTACAGCAAAAATTTTGTTCGTGAAATTGCCATTTCTTTATGGCAACCAAACTTAACCGCCCATTCAGCATATTGTTATTTGGCCATTTACCATCGGCCATATTTTTAAAACTATATAGGAGATTGTTAGTGTATAGTTGTCAACTATAAAGGTAAAACGGTCGTCAACAATAAAGGAAATGGTCCAAGAATGGTTTGTGATTATGCGGGAATGCATTTCGGAAAATAAATATTGCTCGAGTATTGCTGAAAACGGCTCAATTCCATCATTCAAATTTGAAAGTGAGAAAGAGATCAATAAATTAATAAACAGCCATGTTTATCCATTGAAAATTTATAGGATAATTCCTCCATTTTATGTACTGTGACAGCCTTAAACTACTCAGGAACTTCAACGCAGTGCTTACCAAATAAATCCTAACTGGAAAATGGCGTCAGCATCAAGTCACGGGCAGAGTTAATTTTCTTTGATCAGTGGTGACTACTTTTTACGCATTTTTTGTTGCCATTGACATACTTGAGAAGGAGTAAATAGTACCATTCATTCGTGTATTAAGCTTAATGAAGTTTAACACACGCACACTATCGTGCCTATTTTCGTGTAAAATCGTTGGTTTTCCCACAGATACCCTAAAAGTTTTCTTAGTGATTCGCGATTGAAAAATCCTTTTTAACAGCTGGTTGTTATGTTTTCGTAAAAAGAGGACTACTGCATTTTCAAAAAGCACACTACCACACTCTGACGTGATAAGCCTAATAAAAACTATTATATTGAAAACGCAACTTTTTTATTGAAAATGTTATGCTATGTTATGTCTATGCTAAATGAAAATGTTATGCTATGTTATGTCTATGCTAAATATAGACATAAAATTAGCTTTACAGATTTACCGTGTAAGATCTTACTACACTCTCCTTTCATTTACTCAATTTCTGTGTACAATAATTATTCTATACTATCTGTTATTCTTTCACGGAAATGTTAGTCCAGACGCCCACTGATGTGGTGGAGGTGTGGTATCACATAACATGTCAAAATATCGAGTAAAAGTCTTGTGGCGTCAAAAGGTCGAAATTAACATTTGTAAACAATGACTTCTAGCGTATTTTTCTGGGATCCGCTTGCTCCCAAAAACAAAATAGCACCAGTAACAGATACAGGGATTTATTACCTTCTCGTCGGTAGTGGAGATAGATGTTAGCAAACTGGAATTTCCAGGAAGTTTACGTTTTTAGTCATTTTTTACAATTGCTCCTTTCGACTTCTTGACGATTTTGTCTAGAATTGTACTTAGGCTGTGAACCATTTGGCGAAATTTTTTAACTTTTGGTTAAAATTTGACAGTTCGATAGTAATTTCCCCTCCGGTTGAAAATAACCCAGCTCTGGAGCATGGTTAATTTTGACAGCTCGATAGTTATTTGCAGATCGCGAAGTGATTTGACAGCGAGCTCTATTTCAAGTCGAACATGTTAAAAGGACGTGTGTGTCAAAATCTAAAGGTGTAAACATCACATGTTTTTACAATTGTGAATAAATTGATTTACATGCAATGGATTTTAACCTGGGTTCAATCACCTTTCATGAGGTGTACTGATAGAATAAGGTAAATCAAATTTAAATCACATATAATCTGGCCTTGTTAACATTTGGCACAATGGCCCTTTTCATAAATGCGACGAAGAAAGAGTGAGCAGAGTTCATCGCGTCCCAGAGAGAGCGCATGTTTGTTTTTGTCGTCGGTGGAAACTAGTGCTTTGAAATGGAAGGCAAGCTAAAGGCGAAGAAAAGTATAAATCATAACATTACGAGTATTGTAGTTATATGGCTAATATTTCTCTTTTTCCAGTGACCGTGGCAGAAGTGGCCAATTTAATAAACGCTCGGATTAATCACAACGAAATGTTTGCCAGCAAGCTTTTCGACAAAAGGAGGCATGGCGGTAAGAACTATTTTATTCATGCATTAACGAAATATTTTACCCATTTGAAACGATTTTCAGAACCATTCAAGAAACATCGGGGCTGCAACACTTTTCTGTCTAGCGGATCAAGATGAAGTGGAATAATTTGGCAAAGAAATACAAGGTAAGTATACTTTTATAGATCGTCAAACAAAGCCGTAAAAACACTTTTCATTTCACCAACTCATCGCTCCCTCAACTGGAGGTGGCACCGAGAACGGAGAAGAGAGAGCCGACCAATAGGTACACTTCATTAAACTGCATGAATTCATGTCAACGCATCTCCACTCGTAGTCAACAGCAACGGGGACGTGATCAGAAATGCACCTAAAATTCTGGATACTGTTCAGGGTAACATTGATGATCCTGAGGATTTCAACGTCAGCGATTACATCGTTTTCGATCCGGAACCATTTCCCTGAACTCCCGACGATACGCATCATCGAGCCTCCATGCACACAAAGAATTATGATTGGTAGAATTAAAAAAACCATTGCTGAAATTGAAAAGTTGCGTTGGTTCTTTTTCGTAGAAAGCGGTTTGCTTTCACAACAAAACCGTTCAAACCGTCAAATCAAAATTTTCCTGCTTGGTTCATTCAAAAGTTGAAACTTTCAAAACGAATTGTAGAACTGTCAAATCGAAACCGTGACATCGTTGAAAATGAAAGCAAATAATTTCTATTCCAAAATAAACTGTCAACGAGAATGTGTCGTGTGATAAAAATAAAAATATGCCATTTGCATTGGAATAGAGAATACTTTTTACATAAAGAGGTTTATTTTGCAGATAAATTGTAGAATTTTCAACTCAAAAGCCTAGCATGGAAGCAAATAATTTTTATTTCAAGATGTAATTGTCGTGCGACTAAAATGTTAATATGATGTCTGGAATGAAATAAAAATTGTTGTAACCTACAAAAGTTTTTTTTTAGATGAATCTTTCGCATTTTTACAACATGCACATAAAGCGCAGACAAACATTTTCCTCGTAATTTTCACCAAACGCGTACGAAAACGGACGGGAGCAAAGGAGCACGCAGTAGATGCGTACGCAGACAACAACATTCGAAAATTGCAAATGACAACGAAGACGACGAATTGCTTTGTGTTGGTGGATTTGACAGTTCTACAATTTTCATTGTAAAAGAAACCACTTTTAAATTTACACTCTGAACCGAAACATAACACTTTCAAATCAAACGAAAAACTTTCGTTATAGATAATTTAACTTTCATTTTAATGGAAAATAAACACTTTTCAGCAGTAAAGGGCAAAACCTTTAATAAAACAAGATTTATTTTTTGTGTGTGCCAAATTCTACCATTTCACCTGTGGCTGGACCTTCTGACTACGAACATCATCGAAAGAGTCCTGGTGTGCAAGATACGGAAAACAAGATTCAATCCGAGAATAAGAGGAAGAAACGATACTCGCAGCAAGACATGTTTGAGTATTTTCGAAAAGAATCCAAACGGAAGAGGAAAGAAAGCAAAAAATGTCTTTTGCTCTTGAAATCAATCGCTCAGTCACAGAATGTGCCTTTCGACAATTCCAGTTCATCAGATTCAGATATGTAATATGTGAGAGAAGCGTAGCAATAGCTAATTCAAAACCAACCTGAATTTTAAGCTGTCCTTTGTCAACTTGATTGATTTGATGGGAAAATAAAAAAATGATCAATTTATCCTGTATACATTTATTGCACTACAAAGAATGATGCGTTAAATTCCATATTGGTTGTTTCGTGAGTTCTGTTGATTTATAATAGCTTCCAATTCACTCCAAAAGCTGCAAACGAAAAGCAATACCTTCCCCTGTATCGGAAACAGGTTGATATTCAGTTTCATTTTGATTACTTTGTGTAGGTTCTTCTGGTACGCCCAAATCAGCTTCCATTATATCGTTCATATCCACACAGATATTATGTAAGACACAACACGCTACAATAGTTTTTATGCAGTTTTGTATGTTCAGTTCTAGTTCCTTATTGAAAATACTTCTCCACCTCGTTTTCATCTGACCAAAGACACACTCAACAATGGTTCGTGCTTTACTGTGGACATTGTTAAACCGTTTTTAAGTGCGCCAAGCCTCCTACCAACAGTTTCTATAAATGGAGTAACTATAGCAATTGGGTATAGGCTACATGGATAACCACTATCACCCAGTAAGTAGTAACCAGGAGGAGGGTACAATCTCTTGTAATATAGTGAACTATTGTACATTACTCGTGTATCATGAACACTACCGGGATAACCTATGCATATGTCAATGAATTTGTAGTTACTATCACAAACGGCTTGGCATTGGATAGAATAACTTAGTTTACGGTTAATATATTGGTCATGAAGAGAAGTTGGACATTTAATACGAATGTGGGAACCGTCAATTGCACCTACAGCCTTGTCGAATATTGGTGTTCTAGCTCGGTTGCAAAATTTGTATGCAATATTAGCCAGTTCCTCTTCACGAGGATATTTGATGATTTGTTTCATTAAAATGTTAAGCGTAAAATTTAGCAGCTTGTCACAGATTCACTTTGTAGTGTTTCTAGGGACGTCAAACACCGCACCAACAACTCGACGGCTTGTTCCTGTGGCTAACCAGAAAAGGAAGATAGCAACTTCTATTTCTACTTCCCATCCAGATCGTTTTTCAGGAATCAAGCGACACATTTTCAGGAACACAGCAGCTGATACCCTTAGGTGATCTTTTATAATATCCGGATTTAAATTCAATATCTCCGTCATGACCCTGGATCCAGGACACTTCATGGCATATCTCATTCCCTTAAAAATAAATTCATTTTTATAACATGAAATTTGCATTCCAAATATTTATTCTTACGATTCTTGGAGATGGAAGCATACAATGTGGAAACATTTCAGCTGAATTATCATCTGGCTTAAAAAAATAATAATAAATCACAAAAATCAATGCAAAGATGTATATTTCTTCCGACAACATGACGTTTCGAGTTTTTCTCATCTTCTTCTTCTTCTTCTTCTTTCTGTTTTGCGGTATCGTGTGTCACCGCAGTATGTGAGGGCCAGTGTCTATGACTATATGCCCTGCTATCGTTGATTTTTACACTTTCTTACGTCAATGCCAAACCCGTTTAAAACTTCAATTGACACTCATTTACAAAACGGCACACTTCTTTGAACAGATCTTCGTTTTTTGTTTTGAACAATTCTATCATATTTCGATACCGGCCGTCAAAAGAGTAGTTTTCACGTACGTTCCCGAAACGAACACAGTGTAAAATGCAGTGTTCTGCTGTTTCTCGTTCATCACATATATCGCAGTAACTGTCATCCACTATTTTCATTTTAGCTAGCCAGTATCGAGAGTAATCGTGCCCTGCCATCAGCCTGTTTAGCAGTCGAGTCTCCCTGTTGTCGATGTTTCTTCCGTGGAACCAAGGTTTGCTGTCGATTGTGGTCTGCAACTGGAAAAATTTCTGGCCTTTTTCTTCGGCGTAGGTTTTGTACCAGGTGTTAGCAGTTTCCATTGAATGATTTTTAATCTTCCATGATGCGTCTTTTCTGATATTTTATTTGCGATTTCTAGAGCACTGTCGCCGGTTCCATGCTTAGCCAACCGGTCCGCTTCCTCATTTCCAGCCAAGTTGACATGGCTTGGAATCCATTGTATGCTTACGTTCCATCTTGCAGCTTTCTCCAGGATATCCTGTATTGCATCGATCCTAGTTTTTGTAACCTTGGCTTCCTGCATTATGATACATGCTGACTTTGAATCGGTGAGTACTACATACCCGTACATCTCGTTTTCCTCAACAATTGTTAACGCCATATGGATAGCTATAACCTCTGCTGATGTTACGCTGGTTTCATTACGGAGCTTGAAGGAGTACTTTCTTCTTAATTTTTCGTCGTAGACTCCGATACCACAGACGTTCCTATCTTTGGAGGCATCCGTGTATATCCTCGGTCGGTTCTTATACTTCCCATTCATCGTATACAGCGCCAGCTGTTTCATTTGCATAGCATTGCAGTTCCTTTTCGATGAGTTCATCCCTTCCAGGTCTACTCCGATGTCCACATTAAGTTGCTGTCCGCTCGTTTTTGTCATTAGGGCTTCGAAAGTTTGCCGGTGTTTCAGATAAACGATTTCCATGTATGACAAACGGTCATCACTAGCCGTTCCTTCCAGGAGCTTAAGCTGTTTGCCGACGATATTGTTGTTCACAATGCATCTTATTATTTCCCTGGCTGTTAGATATTCTTGTCGGCATTGGATCGGCTGTTGAGCTGATATTGCCAGTAGAGTGTTGATCGGCGTTGTTTTTGTACAACCGGTGACTCGTCGCAGGCATTGGTTGTTGGCAGTTACTACCTTGTTAAGATTCGTCTTAGCTGCATTGCTAATAATTGTTCCACCGTATTCGAATACACTCCTTACTAATGCTTGATAAATTGGCAGCATGGACTGTGGGTGTCCCCCATTTCTGATCCCACTTATCACTTTAAGCATACTGAGCCTGTCGTTAATTTTTCGCGTAATTTCACGCATGTGAGTACCAAAGGAAAGTGATCTATCAAGTTGTACGCCTAGATATCGGTAAACTCGTACAGTTTCTAGTTCTGTATTACCTATTTTAATGTCAACCTTCTTGTCGCTATTGATAAATACCATTGCCTTTGTTTTGTCGGGATTTACTTGTAGGTTTAGCTCCTTGGCCTTAGTTGAAAAAATATTCACATACCTTTGTCCTCGTTGATTTACCTCCTGTAGATTTTTGCCTTTTACAACGATGCCAAAGTCATCGGCATATTGTACTAGGATGACTCCTTCTTGCTGAATTTCATGCAGCTTACTAGTGTAGATGTTGAACAATATTGGGGACAAAACGTCACCTTGTGGTAAGCCATCACTGACCTGCCTAGTGACTACTTTTTCGTTGACTCTCATGTTAATTTGTCGGTTTCGCAAAAATTCTGTGACCCAACAAGTTATCTCGGCAGGAATCCGTTTTTCGTTCATTATTTCCTCTACTTTTTCAAATTTCACAGAATTAAACGCATTGGACAAGTCTACAAATATTACAGCTACGACTTGGTTTTGGCGTTTAGCGCTCTTCACTTCATTTATCACAAACGATAAGCACGTTGCGGTCGACAAGCCCTTTCTAAAACCGAAACAAGTGTCAGGTATTAGTTTTTGGTCTTCTAGGTTCTGTTGCAGTCCGTCGAGAACCGCTGAATTCAAGACTTTTGTCAGTGTTGGTACAAGTGATATGGGCCTTTTTCCGTGGATGGTATGTTGTGGTTTTCCTGCCTTTGGGATTGCCACCACAGTAATTGTCTTCATAGCTATTGGCAGAAACATATTTCGCCACATGTTGTTGAGGTCTTGCACCATATTTTCGACTACACTTGGGGTGAGCTTCCGTAACATGTCAAATGTTATTGTATCATGTCCTGGTGCGGTGTTCTTTTTTCGACTTATGATCTCATTCCACTTTTCAATGTTGAGGATGTTGTACGTAGGTGTTATTCCGCATGTTCCTGGGTATCGCACTTCGTGTGGCCCAAAGTGTAAATTCAAAACTCATTCGCCATATCTTCGTCTTCACTTATGCAGTTGTTTTCTTTTTACGCGTCCCTTTACCGGTCAGCCGGTTTACCCTGTTCCATAACTCCTTCGAAGACAGAAATGGTGATATTTGCTGAGGAAATTTTTCTATTTTTCTTCTTTATTTCTTCTCGTTTGCATTTCTGGAACACGGCAGCCTTCTTCTTTAGATGTAGAAGATTGTCTAGCGACGATTTCCTGTTGAATTCTCTTCTTGCATCTCTTTTTCCCAGCCATGCTTGTTCCACAGCTTCGCACCACCAAAACTTTGGCGTATAGGTATTTTTAGTCCTGCTGTTTTTCCGTATCTTTGTAACTGCCTTATGCAAATCACTCACTGTGTTAATACTTGTTGCATACAGCTTGGAAATGCCCTCCGCGATTTTGTTGTTGTTGTAGATGTACTCGTCCTTGTTTTCTTCTGTTGCCATACTTATCTCAATGGCAATATGGTGACTTCCACCAATTCCATAATCTAACGTATTCCAGGAAAGCTCCGATATGAGTTCTGGTGAGCATAGCGTAAGGTCTATTGCTGATGGTTGTTTGTTTTGCTCAATCGGTATGTATGTGTTTGATCCATCGTTCATCAGAACGAACTCGCTAGATGCTATTAGATCAGTCAAGATGTTTCCTCGTCGATCATTTGATCTGTTGCCCCAGTTTCCGTGGTGTGCGTTCCAATCTCCTCCTATGATTACTCTGCGTTCGTTTCGCAAGGTATCCAAAATTTTTGATACGTCTTCTTCGAATGCGCTGGTAGTGCCAGATGGACTGAAGTACACCGATACTATGACCAAATTAAACTTTAGTACCTTGACCGCTACTGCCTGGGTGTAATTGTCGAGGGATGGGAGTTGAATTGGTTGGTATCCTAGATCGTTTCGAAGGTATACGGCTGCGCCACCGTATCCATCATCTCGCGATGCTAGTATCCGATGGTATTTTGATATTTTATACTTATTCGTGTCTTCAAGTTCTAAAGCCGTCCATGTTTCAGCTAGAACCGCTGCTATATAATTTTCCTGTCGGAGTACTCTATAAATTTCCTCTTTATTCTTAAAAACTGACTGTATATTACATTGTAGAATTTTTGTACGCTTATCCATTTTTCTTCTTTCCTCTCTTCTTCTTTGTTTTCTTGTAAGTTGTTGATTCTTCTTTGCTATTGTTACTATTTAAAAGATCATTGACTCCAAATCAAGATGTTCTTTAGACCACTTTTTGAACCTTTCGACCATTGCAATATCATTTTCTTCATGGGCTATGAAGTCCGTATAGAACTTCAAAATAACACTGTTTGCTCGCTGTGTACCTTCTTTCAAAGCCGCCTCTCTTTCCTTCTGAATCTTCCGTTCCCATTTTTCGCTTTCACTGGTTTTATGTGGATTGTTTAGTCCTGTTCCCGATGTTGATGAGAATTGGATGGGTTGTTCGAATTGTTGCTTACGGATGGGTTTGTTCGAATTGTTGCTTCACGTACCGCCCCACTGGAGCCGAGTTCCTCGTCGTTTCTTGGTCGTTTCATCTGTCTAGCTCCATTCATTTCGTCGGTCCTTCTCATTGATTGCTGTTCGGTAATCATCCGTGCTTCATTGGATCGTGACCGTCTTGGGCTACGGCTTGCCACGTTGGCGAAAGATTCATGAACAGTTGGAAATTCCATCAGTTTGCTTAAAGGTTCGTAGTAATTCGACACTTTGGCAGGAACTAGTTTTCTTGCTTCCATTTGAGTAAGGTTTTGCTTAGACATGATAGATTTTACTACTTTTTGCCTTTGCGTTTCATCACATACTGTAGCTCCGGATCGATGTTCCACTGATTTACAGTAAATGCATTTTTGCTGATCCTTGCAGTTTGCATATTCTTCATCCTCCTCGTGTATTTTTCCGCAGTTACTGCATCTCCTTCGTCCTCTGCAGTTTTCTGTCTTATGCCCGTAGCGTAGGCATTTCGTACAGAAAATCAGTTTTTGAGCGAATGGATAAACTCGTGTAGGACAGCACAAAACCTTCACATTGTCGGGTAGTTCATTTGATCGAAAAGTGATGCTCATTCGTGAGGCTCATCACCTTGTTTCCGTCATCATATCGGTGTAGTCGTCTTACGCTCATTACTGGAATTTTTGATTGGATATCATCGAGTATTTCCGCCTCCGTTATGTCGAGCGGGATACCTGCGATGACACCTGTGATGCTGATGACATGACGTGGCACATAAGCTCGATAGATGCTGTTGCCAGTGTTTATTGCTGTTACTAGTTTGTTGGCTTGTTCGTAGTTCGTTAGGATGGCAATAATTTTGAACTTTCCAGCGTTCTGCAACTCTTGGATGTAGTTTTGTGTGCCTTGAGTTTTCCTCAAGTATGATCCGAGGGTGTACTTGTTGATTGATGGCGTTGGTTGTTTGGTACTTTTTAGTTCGATGAAAACTCTGTATGGACCCTTGTCGCTTCTGTTGTACGTGTAGCTGATTTTTTCTTCTTCTTTCTTTGACATGTTCGGCGCATTCCCACCGTTCCCGTCCGGCGGCTTTCCGCCGGCGGCCATCATGACTTCCCCTGCACTCGTCTTTTTTCTTCTTATCTTCTTTTTATTCTTTCTTCTTTCAAAATGGCGTATTCCTTCCGGCAATCCACCGTGGCGTCCTTTCGCCTTTTAAACTTTACTATTTTCACTTATTTTTCCTTTTCAACTGTATTTTTTAATTCTCCAACCAGATAGGGACGTTGTAATTACAAATTTCGCGTGATATTTTCACTTCAGCCTACACTAACGTGGTTATTTTTTCACTAGACGAAAGATGTGCGTGCTGATCTATCGACCACTACCGAGCGAATGGAGTTTTTCTCAAGGTTTATTTTTCCCAGGACTTTGCGAAATTTCTGATCAACAACATTCAATTCGACAGGGAGTTTTCATAAGGGCCAATGTCGCAAGACGTAAACAAAGGTTCATTCCGCAAATTTCTCGAGAATGCTTACTTAATCATACACGCAGCGAAAAAGTTTTTTAATATCAATGATATTCTGTATTAAAATGAACAATAAAAATTATCATTCCCTGGCTTGTAATTTTTTGTGGTGAATACAACAATAAATCTTTATTGATTGAACATTAAATATTGTTGTTTTCAAAATATGTCAAAAAAGCAAAGAAAAATATATTTTGTTGAATTAACAATATTTTATTTATTTACAATACTAGAATCTTTTGAAACAAAAAACGAAACAGTTTCTGCCAACAATTTATATCTTTGAAACTAATCAAAATAATGTTGAGGCTATAATTGATATTTTATACAAGAAGAATTTTATTGTTGTTTAATGCAAATGATTTTGATTGGGTTTAATTTTTATTCAACATAAGAATGAATTGACAAACAGGGAATGATAATTTTATTGTTGTTTTTAATACTAGAATATCATTGATATTAAAAACTTTTCGCTGCGTGTATGATTAGGTTAGCATTCTCGCGAAATCTGCGGAAGGAGCCTTTGTATACGTTTGCAACATTGGCCCTTTTGAAAACTCCATGTTGAATTCCAAATAACTATGCATCTGTCAAAATTTCAAATGGGTCGTATTCATAGTTAAGTTTTATCTATTTGAGGGGAAATAACCAACGAACTATCAAATTTTAACCAAAAGTTAAAAAAATTTCGCCAAATGGTTCACAGCCTTAAAAATTGAGTTAAATGAAACGGGAGTGTATGCTATCTCTTTAATCATTCCCACCCCTCGAAGTTGATGTAATTCGCGCGAAACTCATGTTCCACAAACAAAAATCCAATCTGTCAAACGTGTTATTGAGGTTTTTGTCTGTGGCGTTGAGTGCTTCGTGAATGTAGATTATAAAGTTTTGTCGTGAAACTTCATGAAAAATAGTATTATATTCAGTATAATTCGCAAACCATCGGTGTAACACATATTAGGGATGGATGCTTCCTTGGAGAAATCCTGCTTGGAAGAAATCAGCCACACTGTGCTGGACTCCCATCAAAAGGTTTGTGGTTAATATTGTGTTGAAACCATTCGGTTATTTGAACGTTACTTATTTATAGATTTCTGTTCGTATATTATCGAACAATTATGGCCTGAAGTTCCTGGATGCTGTCAATATTCTGCAGCAATGGATCGATAAGAACGGCACGAAAGTCGCGCTCGTGAAGGAGTATATTGTCCGAGGTTTCGATCCGAACCTAGGTGGCGCCTTCATAACCGTAGTAAACGAAAAGAAACTAAAAGTCGTTCAGTCCAAGGTTAGCCAGATATCGAGCGTCCTATATGCCGTGGATGTGGCAGCGAAATCTTCCCGGAAGTTGATCATTCCGGAAGAGCAGGAGTTCAAGATGTAAGTGTTGGTAGTAGTCACATTGGGTGTTTAATTCATTCGTTTCGTTTCGAACAGGATCAATCTTCCTTTGCAATCCGATAAACGGAACGTGAAGGTCTTCACACCCACCGCAAATCCAACTCCGGCAACAACTGTTAAACAAGAAACGAAGCCGAAATTAAACTCTATGTTTGCAGCCAGTGCCTCAAAACCAAAACAGGAACCACCAAAACCGGTGACGGTTAAAGAAGAAAAGGAAAGTCCCCCCGTGTCATCAGGGAAAAAAGATACGGCTAAGGTTACGTCTCCGAAGAAATCCCCCAGTAAGAGTTCTCCCAGCAAGAAAAAGGATGCCAAGAAAGTCGTCAGCGGTAAAGCTTCCATAGCTTCCTTCTTTTCTAACAAACCGGGTGCCGCTAAGCCGACGCCGGTTACTTCTACCGTTTCTCATGCGGTAGAAGAGATCAAGAAAGAAAAAGAATCTCCTAAGGAAGTGAATAAGCCTAAGCCTAAGATAGAGAAAATTACGAATATTAAGCACGTGGACACTCCCCGGTGGAAGCGGATGATTTCGGATGAATCGGACGGAGACGATGTGATCCCGAACACACCACAGGCAAAGAAGGAACCCGTGAAGAAAGGGGGTCGAAAGACACAGGCAATGAAGAAGGGCGGAACTAGCAAGGTAAATCCCAGCAAAAGATCCAGGATTTTGCAAGTCGATGATTCCAGCGAGGAAGAAGAAGAGAATGAAGCTGAGCATCTTAGGGAACCGGAGGAGAGGTTGATAAAGTTTGACGTTGATGATTCGGATGATGTAGAGATGAAGGACGATGGCGAGAAGGTGGAGCAAAAAAATCAGACGAAAGAACTGAGTCTAGAAAAAGCGGAGGAGAATAATACGAACGGTTCGCATCGAAAGAGAGCGAAGGTTAAGAAGATGGTCACCAAGAACTTCATGGATGATGAAGGCTATATGAGTAAGTAGTATATTTACTAAGAGATAGGGAATCATTGTACCGTTTTATAACACAATCGCTTCTAGCCACCATCAAGGAGTACGTCATGGTGTCCGCATCCGAAGATGAAGACGGAGATGCATCGAATAATAATACGGCGGCTGAAAAGAAGGCTGAGAAGGAACCCGTTTCGAATGAAAGTGTTGAGAAGGGTAGTAAGCCAGATGCTAAGCCGGGGGTTAAGAAGCAAGGTAAGGTAACTCCACCGACTCCCAAAACCAAGCAGGGATCGATCATGAGCTTCTTTTCCAAGAAGTAGTATTATCATTGAAGTTATAGTGGTGCAGTTTGTTCAATAAATTTCAGTTGTTCGTCAAGTCTAGTAGTTTAGTGAGGTAGCCATTTATTGCATCGAAACATCCAAACGTTTTTTCTTGTTATTGGTTCTATATTATTTGTTATAGATTATTTAAAATAATGCGTCTACAACCACGTTTGTCCGATATATGTAGATAAATTGTCACAACCATCGCCTAAATCCCCTAAAAAGTAGGGGAAGTAGGCCAGTAGGCCATTAGATGTAACTGCGGGTTAGTTAATTCTTCCAGGGTATTCCTGAATGTCCACGATGTAGCTGCAGAACGATCTGCTTGCGCAACGAGAAGGCATTACATCGAAAATAACGTACTTGTCGTTGACTCGAAGTCCAACTAAAGTCCCTTGTCAGTCGATAACAACGACAAAAAAATTGAAAAAAGAAACGTTGAAAATAAGAAACCAAAGATCGTTACTCGCTCTGAATTTACAAATGAAGAATCGATTGTATCCACCTTACCTTACCAATCAGTCTAAGGCCTGTGTGTCCCTTGCTGTACGCAGAAGTCGTCTCCATTGCACTCGGTCCGTAGCCCAGCTGTCGCCAGCCGCGCAGTCTGCGAAGGTGTCCGCAGATCATCCTCCACCTGGTCGATCCACCTTGTGCGCTGCACTTCTTCGTCGTGTTCCAGTCCGGATTATTGACGAGAACCATTTTTGCCGGGTTGTTATCCGACATTCTGGTGACATGCCCGGCCCATCGTAATCGCCCGATCTTCGTGGTGTGGACGATTGTGGGTTCTCCTAGCAGCTGATGCAACTCATGGTTCATTCGCCTTCTCCACGATCCGTCTTCCATCTGCACTCCGCCGTAGATGGTACGCAACACCTTCCGTTCGAAAACTCCAAGGGCGCGTTGGTCCTCTGCGCGCATAGTCCACGCTTCATGTCCATAGAGGACTACCGGTCTAATCAGCGTTTTGTAGATGGTTCAATTTCGTGCGATGGCGAACTTTTTCGACCGGAGAGTTTTGCGGAGTCAAAATAAGCACGGTTTCCTGCCATAAAACGCCTCTGAATTTCTCTGCTGGTGTCGTTATCGGCGGTCACCAGTGAGCCAAGTACACGAATTCGTTGACCACCTCGATTTCATCGCCGTCGATACAAACTCGAGCTGGGAGACTCGCCGTTTCTTCCTAGAGCCTCTTCCTAGCATGTACTTTGTCTTCGACACGTTAATGGCCAGTCCGATCCGTTTGGCCTCAGCCTTTAGTCGAGTGTACATTTCTGCCACCTTCTCGAAAATTCCGTGCCATGATGTCGATGTCATCGGCGAAACCAAGTAACTGGCCGGACTTTCTGAAAATCGTGCCACTCGTGTCTGTCCCCGCTCTTCTTATTACACCCTCCAAAGCGATAGTTGAATAGCAAGCACGAAAGACCATCACCCTGCCGTAACCCTCTGCGAGTTTCAAAGGGACTCTGAGAATGTCCCTGAAACCCGTACTACGCACATCACTCGATCCATCGTTGCCTTGACCAATCTTGTCGGTTTGTCTGGAAAACCGTATTCGTGCATACTCTGCCATAGCTGATTTCGATCAATTGTGTCGTACGCTGATTTGAAATCGATAAACAGGTGATGTGCGGGCACATTGTATTCGCGGCATTTTTGCAACACGCCGGCGGATGGCAAACACTTGGTCCGTAGTTGCGCGTTCGCCCATAAATCCTGCCTGATATTGCCCAACGAACTCTCTTGCAATCGGTGATAGACGGCGGCATAAAATTTGGGAGAGTACCTTGTAGGCGGCGCTTAACAGTGTGATCGCGCGGTAGTTGCCGCACTCCGACTTGTCGCCCTTTTTATAGATGGGACACACGACTCCTTCCATCCACTCCTCCGGTAAAACCTCTTCCTCGCAAATCTTGGTAATGACCCAGTGCAGCGCTCTCGCCAGTGCTTCACCACCGTATTTTAGAAGCTCGCTTGGCAGTTGGTCTACGCCAGCGGCCTTGTTGTTTTTCAGCCGGCCGATCTCCTCCTTAATCTCCTGCAGATCTGGAGCCGGGAATCTATCGTCTTCCGCGCGTGCTTCCAGGTCAGTACCATGCCACCTTCGTTTTCTGCCGCATCGCCATTTAGATGCTCCGTCGTAATGCTGCCGCCACCTTTCGACCACTTCACGCTCGTTCGTGAGAATATCCCCGTTAGTATCTCTGCACATGTCGGCCTGCATGGCATATGCAAGAGCGGTTCAGCTTCTCGTAGAACTTCCGTGTGTCCTTAACGCGGTACAGCTCTTCCATCTCTTCGCGATCTCGTTCTTCCTGCTGGCGCTTCTTCCTCCGGAAGACCGAGTTTTGTCTGTTCCGCGCCTGTCATGCATATCGCGCCTCGTTCGCTCTTGTACGGACTTGCAAGCATTCTCGCCCTTGCTGCATTCTTCTCTCTCCTTTAACTGCACGCATTCACTGTCGAACCAGTCATTCCCTTCGGTTCGGTGTTGCCGTACCTGGTGCTGCTGATGCGGTGATACCTATGGCGGATCGGATATCTCTCCAGCCATCTTCAAGAGTAGCGGCGCTCTAGCTGCTCTTCCGTTAGTGATGCCGCCTCTAACTGCTGCGCGTAGTTTAGGGCCACTTCGTTGTCCCGCAGCCGCTCGATGTTGAGCCGCTGCGTTCGATTTCGACGCGTGTTAGCCGCAGTCGAAAGTTTGCTAGCGCATGCATACTGCTACTAGGTAATGGTCGAATCTACATTCGCACTGCGGTATGTGCGAACATTGGCGATGTCGGAGAAGAATTTTCCCGTCGATTAGAACGTGGTCGATTTGGTTTTCAGTTTGTTGATCGGGTGATCTCCAGGTGGCTTTGTGGATATCTTTGCGGGGAAGAAAGTGCTTCGGACTACCATTCCACGGGAGGCTGCAAAGTTCCACGCATCGTTGGCCGTTGTCGTTCGATACGGTGTGCAGGCTGTTCTGCCCGATCACCGGTCTGTACATTGCCTCCTTCCTACTTGAGCATTCATGTCGCCATATGACGATTTTCACGTCTCTGCGGGAGCAGCTATCATAGGTCTGCTCCAGCCAGCGCGTAGAACGCTTCCTTCTCATCATCAGGTCTCCCCTCGTGCGGGCAGTGCACGTTGATGATGCTGTAGTTAAAGAAGCGGCCCTGATTCTTAACCTGCACATCCTTGTGTTAATCGGCTGCCACCCGATTACGCGTTGCCGCGTCTTGCCCTGCACTATAAAACCGGTTCCCAGCTCGTTGGTGGTGCCACAGCTTTAGTAGATGGTAGCCGCTCGATGCCCGCTTTTCCACACTTTCTGTCCCGTCCAGCAAAGCTCCTGCAGCGCTACTATATCGAAATTGTGGGGATGTAGTTCATCGTAGATTATCCTGTCGCAACCAGCGAAGCAAAGCGACTTGCAGTTCCATGTTCCGAGTTTCCAATCGTAATCCTTTTTTCGTCGCGAGGGTCTTTGCCGATTATATCGAGTCGTATTTTCTTCTATGTTAGTTCGTAATATTTGGTTTTTATGGGCGGCTTATTGGGCCTACGCCAACCATCCTGTCTCGCCGGATGGCCATCGTGCCAGCATTGATTAGCGTCCCAGCTGGACACTAGGACGATCGCGCTGATGGGCTGCCACCTTGGATCTAGCTGGACACGATACAGCATTTCCTACAGCCGCTGGATACCAGAACAGACGCTGTTTTGAGCCGCACACTCCGTGGTGAATCAGACGTTCGGCATTGGTAGAGGCTTGAACTTTTACCCTCTATAGCGGGGTGGCTCTGCTTGACAGGGCTGCTTTTCCGGATACGTGTGGGTTTTTGGAAGAAACTCAACAGAGTCCAATAACTGTTCAGCCCCCACATCCTAGGCAGCCTCCGCTGCTTGTCCGGGGCTGTTTATTTAATCTCACAACTAACCTCCATATCTGGGAGGCCGTTCGCTATCCGCAACCTGCGACCCGTCGGGTGGCTTACAGCTCAGCCCCGCTAGAATCTCCACCTACTCAACGGTACCCGAATCCACGATTGTATCCACAAGGAGTGGAATAGTGCGCAGTTGTTTACACTGAAATCCAGCAGCCTCTACGAGGACTGCAACTTGGCAGGTCTAACATGGTGGGAGCCAAGAAGAAAGTTGAAGAGCTCTGTTCATCCATAAAGGATAGAAACAACGTTCATTCTTGGATCAAGCATTTTTTTTAGGCTGTTTGCGTTTGGTTCGCCTTTTGAAAAATTCAAACTATAGTTGGATATTTACGCTCGTTTATAGCTACAAAAGTCGATCAGCAGCGTGAACAACAGCAGTTAGTAAACAACAGTAATTTGATACAATTTCAAAATCGGCGGTGAGCGTCGAGCAGCGACAGCGCCAGTGCAGTGCGGCTAATCCCGTGTATGAATCCTCAACGAGATTATCAATCTAGTGGAGAAGTTGAAAGGCGTGATTTTTATTTCCTCGTTGCGTTAAGTTGATAATTTGGCAATTTGGCGGTAAATGTTGCGTCCCAAGACAACCGTAGGGTCAGTAATAGTGAACATAGATTAATTTGTATATAAAGCAAGTAGAGAATAAAGCCGCTCTTGCTAAGTTAGAGTTAAAGATATACGAAATGCAAAATAAGAAGAAGAAGACGAAACAAAATGAGTACACAGGCAAGAAGAAACACTAGGGTTACTGCCCGGCCTCAATCATCAAACCAACAAGCAACTGCCGAGGCAAGGACTATCTGGAACGTGAAGCAAAGGATACCTATCGGCCTATCGGAGGCGGTTTTGTTGACAAATCATAGTAATCCTCGATTCCGTATACCTATATGTTAGCAACTTCTTTGTTAGGAAAATAAAACTTCATTCGTTATCAACCACTCAAGCCAGTAGCGCTACCAGAAACCGTGGTTTTTTCTCCGTGAGTACCGAAAACCAAAGAATTGCTTCTCCAAGAATTCCTGTGCTCTGAAGGTCGTAAAATTCGGCTAAATGCTGAGCAGATCCGGAGATTTTCGATGGATCATATGCTGCATCCAGTAGCTGCTGAAAAGGTGCCAACATGTCAGCATGTTTGACAAACCTCTCCTCCAAAGCTTGCAAGGTATTTTCCAGGTAAAACGATTTCGTTTTTATAGGACTCTTCCGGAGTCTTCAATTTTTTGTTCTCTTTCTGACGTCCAGCTCTTCTGGGTTTTGTAAGGGACACATCAAGAGATTCACAGAGTGCACTCGCTTCAGAAAAGATTTTACGGAAAGCATTTTCTGCATCTTCTTGCATTTCACCCAGAGCCTTTTTGGTTACCCTTGCTGCGTTCATTGGTTCTGCCAAATCAAAGTTTTCTTTTTGTAAATAAACACTCAGCGGACGAATTATCGAAAAAATATGGTGTGTTACACAAAGCCTGACCAAAAATTCAGGTTTTTCAATGGACGCCTGAGCTACTCTAGCATTCGTCGAGAATTTCTTGTCCGTCCATGTCTTAATTATTTCCAGAGCAGCAAAAATAGGATGCAAGAGGTCTTTGAACGTTTTTACCGAGTCATGACGTTGAACCCAGCGCGTAGGACACATTCTTTTCAACTTCTCTGCCATCGGACCACTTTTCTCAATCTTGTCAGTTTCTATTTTTAAAACGTTTGCTCTTTTTGGTGAATTAAAAAAATTGTAAACGCTCTCCATCACTCCCATGCATTTTCGGATCGCAGGAACTGAACAACCCTCGGAGATTGAATGATTTAAAACGTGAGAGTAACAATGGACATACAGCGCCTTCGGGTAAAGCTCTCGCACTAAAGCTTGGAAGCCTTTTACTTGCCCACTCATAGCTCGCGCACCGTCATATCCCTGACCAACGAGGTACTTCGTGTTAAGTCCAAAATCAATCAATGCTTGACAAATTACATCGGCTAAACCTTTCCCTGTAGTGTCAGTGACTGGAATAAACTGCAGGAACTCTTCACAAACATTATTATTCTCGACAAACCTTACACACAATGAAAGTTGACACACATTCGATATGTCAGTGGTGGCATCGCACAAAACGGTAAAATATTTAGACCTGTTGACACGATCAACAAGTTTTCGCAAAATAATGCTATTGAACGCCTGAATTATATCATTCTGCGATTTCCAGCTGATAAACTTTGCATTTTTGGCAGAATTCTCCAAATGACTTTGCAAAACGTTATCTCCAGACTTAACTCGAAACTTCAGAAGAGACTCAAAGTTACCCTCTTCCTTTGTCAAACCTTCATTTGACCCCTGAAAGCTAGTCCACGCCGTGCCAGGAACATAACCGTGCGTATGATCGGTTGAAGAGCCTCTCTATTCTTCTCCTCTTCAGCTCGCCGTCCATCATCGAGAGCCTTATCAATACTAACGATCGACTCAGAAAACGTAGCCACAAACAACCCTGCCTTTTCTACACAAAAAGAATGGTATTTTGCACTCTCGTGGAGGCGGAAATCTTCCTTGGCATTTTTCCACTGTCTATAAGCTTGTTTAACA
Source organism: Aedes japonicus (assembly GCA_034211315.2). Lineage (NCBI taxonomy): Eukaryota > Metazoa > Arthropoda > Insecta > Diptera > Culicidae > Aedes > Aedes japonicus. Next base: position 217,933 of record JASCZW010001096.1, on the reverse strand, counting down.
AGTTTTCCACCTTGAGTACCTTGCTGACCGATTGATGTTGCAAAGAGAGCGCAAAATTTGCAGTACGCCCCATCTTGAGAGGAAGAGTAAGCAAGCCAGTTCAATTCTTCAAGCCATCGGAGATTAAATTTCAAATTTCGAGGACCTGATGGAGGGAATTTGAAAGCCATGTCCGGTTTCCAGGGATTGGTTAGTAATTTGAATTTTTGCGAATCACTGATCTGCAATTTAAATTAAAAAGCAGTATATTTTAGTTGGTAATGCAAATAAAATATTTGCCTGCTTTCCCACGAAAAATCCAAGATCATCACTAACCATTCCACCCGATGTCGACGGTTCGGTGATACCACCACTTTCCGAATACCGAAACTTTTTTAAGGGACTTTCTGCAGGTTTTTCTTCTACTGCCGCTGTGATCGATGTTGCATCGTTGTCGGTTTTATCTAAGACGCACCAAAGCGGTAAATTAAACAGCCACCATCAGCTAAAATTAAACTCACCTGTTTCCGATGTCTTTGTTTTTGCCGTAAAAAAAGTTCTAATGTCCATGTTTATGGAATTCACGTATCACGATTCAGAGGAAGAAAAACTGAAAAACCACCCGTAAATCACAGTGTCAACTTGATCGGCATCAAGTAACTTGACAATTGTGCAACATGCCAAAACTGAACATATGCTTCGCGAGGCGAAGCAACCAGAAAGAAGAAGAAGAAGAAGAATGGAGGACTGCATCGATACAAAGCCTCACTCATACAAAAACCGTCGGTAGTTCATTGAGAGATCCACTAACACAAAAAAAGAACAAACGTCTCTGGAATTGATATTTTTACTAGCCTCTCACTGCGAGAGTCTGACTACACTGAACCCAAACATCGTCCCAAGATCGTCTGAAAAGTAATTCGATTTCGCCCTTTAACGAAAATCATTCTGAAATCGGATGAACGATTCTGAAATCCGTATGACGATCATCCATGTTTCGTATGACAATCAACCCAATACAATATGATGTTTGTTTACAAACTGTGAAGAGCATTAGCGATTTATGAAGCGATTTAATCTGGAACAAATCATGGACTGAAAATTATTTCTTATTAACCTTTCACAAACGTTGACTGAAGTTTGCAACGGGAGCCCAAAAAATGAAGGAGTCCGGAAATATTTAACCGTGACTCCTGAAAATATCGAGCGGGTTTCGATCCTTCATTCGTGATGGTACCAATTCTTATAGCGATTGATAGGTTCTTACCGAATGATGTAAAATGGTATGTTTGTCATCCTCATTTCAAATGATTCTCGTTATAGGGCTTTTCCAATGCAATACGCATTCGATTTCGAGATGACGATTTTTCATACAGCGTGTATTCGAATTTGAACGGGAGGTCAATTCACTTCGCGTATATTAGTTGGTCAACATTGGAAGGATAATCATCTGGTTTCTAGAAAATCGTCCTTCGCCTGCATCTATCATTCGAAAATGCGATTTCAATGTTTCGATATCAACCGAAGGAAGATTCATTCGATAAAAGGAGGATGTTTGGGTTCAGTGTACTCTCTTCGCTCTTCAGTTCTTTTTTGTTTCTCCACAGCATACCTGCGTCACGTTTGGACGTTATGAATGCTAATAAGTTTTGTAGAGCAATGAATGCTTGGTTGTGTTGCTGTAAAAATGAGTTTTGTCCTGCCTGTGTGTGTGAATATGAATCGAATTTTTTTTCAAAGAGAACGGTAAAAGAGTAAGATAGAGCTTACCCATTTATATTTAGCAGTGTTGCAAGTTTTGCTTATAAGATTTTAATTTTTTTTTTTTTTGAACATATATGTAGTAGCATAGTTAGCCTTCATTTTTTTTTCTGGCGCTGGGGGTTGGGGTGAGGGTTTAACCCTCAAAACCCCTCTGGTTGCGCCACTGACTCAAGTGGTCATGGGCCCAGATTGATTTTCCAAGATGATCGTAACCGGTGAAGTGGTTCTAGCAAAAACCGGACGAATCAGCGAAATTGCAATGCCACTCATCAAAAGGCTCAAGGGTCGCGAGGATTAAACCGTTTGCCATGAAGATGACGCTCATTCGCGGAGGATGAGGTCAGCTTGCGGGCGTTGGCTACCACATACCTGAGTTTGGAAAACACAAACTATAGTCTGGATCAGGACTGCCAAAGAAGCTGGGGAGAAATTACAAATCGTTTTCCAAGACAACGGATTGACGCGTAAAATCGGATTACTCAGGAAGTTAATTTCGATTCGACTAAAAACTGCCGGAGTGTTGAAGCGTATGTTGATGAGCTTATGTCGACGGCTCACAAGCTTGCGGGCATCGAATTCCAGGTGGACGATTTATGGCTGGCGGCTTTGTTGCTAATGGGACTTTCGGATTACTACGAGCCCATGATAATGGGCCTAGAAGCATCTGGTACTGCGTTGACATCGGACATGGTTAAAGCTAAAAATCTTCAAGACGTCTGCTGGTTCGAAAAGCGAAGGAAGTGATGAAGCATTCTATTCAAGCCAGAAATCTAAACGTCGAGCCAGTAATGGTGGGTTCAGCGGATCCGTGAAGAAGGATGAAACATGTCATAACTGCAAAAAGAAGGGCCATCATGCAACGATGTGTCCAAGCAACAGTCTACGAAGAAAGAAAGCAAGGCATTTTGCAGTGATGTGTGATGTGGGCCAGTGCGAATGGTGTTTTGATTCTGGCGCCACGTGTCAAATGACTCGCGTTGACGACAAGTTCGTGCAACAGCAGCAAATGCCACATCGCGTGGGGACAGCGAACAACGGCTGCATGATGTCTAATGCGAAGGGCCAGGTGAAGCTAGATCTCAAAAATGAACTATTCAAAGTGCAAGATGTATTGCAGGTTCTAGAGCTGGCAACCAACCTTCTTTCCGTAAGCAAAATTTGTCAGAAGGTTGTTCACCGCTGATGAATGCGAGGTATTCGAGAGTGATGGCGATGTTATTGCTTCGGGAATGCAAGTCGGTGGTCTGTACAAATTGAACCGAAGATCCGAGGAGTCTTTGTTGACGGTAAGCACGGAAATTTGGCATAAACGGATGGGACACCTTAACAACCAAAGTCTGAAAAAGTTGGCAACAATAGCGGATGGCATCGAGTTGGCAAAATAAACGGTTCCAGAGTGTATCGCATGCATTGAAGGTAAACATGATCGTAATCCGTTTCCTTCTAGTTCATCCAGAACCGTTGATGTGTTGGACCTAGTTCATTCGGATCTAATCGGTCCGATAGAAGTTCCGTCGCTCGGTGGGAGTCGATTCGTTATGGCGTTCATCGATGAGGCACTCGGAAGGTTTTACTTTACTTTCCAACTAATTCAAACTAACCGGAAGTTGAAGATTATAAGGACTGTTACCGGAACCGAGTATGTGAATGGAGCTTTCCGGAACAGTTTCGAGAAGGATGGAGTGTGTCATCAGTAACCGTGCCCCAATACTCCTCAGCAAAACGATGTGGCGGTGAGAATGAACCGCACGCTCGTGGAGAAGGCACGAAGTATGCTCAACGACACGTGTCTACCGAAAGTGATTTGGGTGGAAGCGCTTTCAATCGCTGCATACGTTACCAACAGGAGTCCGTCAAGATCATTATAAGCAAGGACACCGGAAGAAGTGTGGGCAGTAAGGAAACCTGATTTACGTCCTCTGAAGGTGTTTGGATCGCTAAATACCATTTATAATTGTATCGGTAGTACTAGTAATCAATCAAATACATTACACGCATGAGCGACCGGAACCTCGACCATCGATCGTCACGACCTGGAGGATTTTTGATTTTACCCAATCGGCAGTCCACTGGATGTCAGATGTGTCCATTCCCATTATCATTGGCTCATACTTCTTGGGCAGGCCCATCATGAGAACCAACGACAGCCACTCGTCGTCGATAGGAAATCCGATATCTTGCGACCAGGCATGTTTTTGAGTTCTTTCTTCGTTTTATTAATCAATTCCTCCTCAGTTTTCGCGGCAATTGTTGGAGTAGATCTTACGCTTCAGGTTGGCCCAGAAATTCTCGATGGGACGCAGCTGTGGGAAGTTGGACGGGTTCGCTGACTTGGGTACCTCATCGATATTCAGCCGCTCCATCTCCTCTAACGATCGATTCGATTAGTGGACCAACGCCAGATCCGGCCAGAACACCGCGTCTTCGCCCTTATGGTATTTCTTGATGAACGACGCAACTTACGGCAGGCATTTCATACTATACATTTCCCCGTTCACGGCCAGACCGGAGCGAAAGAAGAGCGGCTTTGACATCCCCTTCTTATTGATTGTCAGCCACAGCAGCACCTTCTTGGGGAACTTGGTGTGTGAAATGAACTTCACCTCGGAGCTCACTTTCTTCGTGGGGGAAGTGAAATACGAAGTGCCCTGCCAGTCGCTTCCTAACATGTATATTCATGTTCGACAGGTACTTTTTCACTGTTTGGCCGGTTAAACCGACCTCCTGGCCAAGCTTCCACAAAGTGCCGCACGATGTCCGTTTTTGACGCGGCGGGGTGCCGTTCTTTGAACGCGCACACTTCTGAACGGAGTTTTGCCATCACGGTTAGAGTTCGACTGATCGAGCTGTCAAATTTTGTCTGCTGACTCATGGGTTACTATGATTGATGCTGCATGGGTAGTTTCGTCAGTGCGGGTGAAGGTAAACTCATGAAAAATCGGCAATTTTTGTCCTTGTTTTTAAATGCAAATGTTATTTGTATTCAGCAAGGGAAAAGCTCTAAAATTCAACATATTTAATCAAAGAAAGTGAAACACTGCCGACTAGTGTAATTAGTGAAGTTCTAATATTTGAGTAAGGATGCTTCAATAGAACTTTGAATAAAACACATGTTATTTTAAATTATAAATACACTTTATTTAAAATTGATTCGTTCCTAGCATTAAACACGACTTTCTGGGTAACATTGCATGTACAAATTAAGCTCTTTATGTGCTTCTTCTTGGTTTCGTCCTGTAGACACGGCAACATAAAACTAACCCACTAATAGAAGTGCGTTCTACATATGTTCCGTCATCTTGAGGCTGCTAGATTTGTACGAAGACTTTAGGTTTAAGTGGATACGAGCTCATGTGCTACAGCTGGGTTGGTCCTCTATGATATTGGTTGTAGTTTGTATCACTGATTGTTTCTTCTTCTTGTATTTTCTTTTTCTGTGAGATTACGATTTGCTACAACTCAAATATTTTGTAGACTTACTTGATAATATAGTTGTTTTTTTTTGTTTAACTTAAAACAAAAAGGTTGAAAAGAATTAAATATGGAAGAAATGAAATAAAGTGCTGACAGTTGGCTTTTCGATTTCTTACACTAACCTAATATTTACAATAAAACAAAATTACGATTACGGTCTAAACGGACGCCCTCGAGGTGAAACGCATTCGTGTACAGGAGTGTAAACTAATTTTAAAAGAATCATACGATAGGGCAGTTTGTTGATTCATTAGCAATCGAGAAAAGTAAAGAATAAAGTGGTAGTAATATGGCCGCTCAATATTTACAAACAACGATTATGTAATACGTTTCAGTTAGTGTTGAGATGGGAGAAGGGTTGTGGTAACTGTGGTAGTTTACCCGATGAATTGCGTCAGATCGGGGAATTGGAAGCCCTGGAAGCTGATCGGCACTGCCGACTGCCGTTGCACGACTCGTGAGCGGGAAACTCGCTGGGAAGTTGGCGGTCGCAGATTGATCGGAAGTTGACGACCCTGGGGATTTCCGTTCTGTAGAACCAGACCACACTGGGCACTGCAAACGTCATCGCGAAGAATGACATCTCGAGGCCACTCACGTGATAGCTGTGCACAGTCGGTGATGCGGAGGGAGGCACATTGAGGCTGAAAAAAAACCTACGATTAAGATTTGGCCGATGTGAGGTTAGGTTGAAACACTTACGCCTTCGTTTGTACAGATGCAGCTGGTGCATGGCGATGGGAAGGCAGAATCGCCAATGTCGACATGCTTGCCGCCGATGTGACAACCTGCCACTACATTCTCCCGCCAAGCGCTGAGATCGATTTGTTGCATTGAACTGCATGGGACACGTGGATTGCTGAAATGTTTGAACATCGGATTAGCAATGGCCATTGAACAGAAGATTGATTGTTTGAAAAACTTACAGGAAATTACTTGGCAGATCGAAAGCGGCACGCTGCATATCACCCTGGATGTCCAGATTCTCGCAAATGATCTTCGACAACGTGGTCTTGCGCAACTCAGCCAATTGAGCCTCGGTGAACTTGACCGCTGGGTCGTCATTTTCATACCTGTAACAAGCATAGGTTTAAGTCACTCCATCGCTCAAGAAATCCAAGATAAAGTAGTACACGTACCAGAAACGATCACACTTGCGCACCTGCCGGAACTGGATGGCGATGATACAGGCGAAGGTTGGACCAACAAGTCCACCTTGCAGAGGACGTTCTGACATGCCACCTGGGAACAGATCGATATCGTCCACGCTGTCGTAGATGCGCTTCAGTCGAGAGATCACCTCTGGAGGAATTTCGCGAGCCAAGTCATCCCAATTTTGTGCTCGTTTCAGATTGCACAGAGCACGGTAGTTGTTATAGGACGGGATTCCGTGATCACGAGCTCGTTGAACGTTCAGTGCAATCAGATCGATTCCGGAGAATGGGATTCGGCGATCTTCGAACAAATGGTTGGTGACTTCACCGGTAATGAACTGATCGAGTGTTTCCATCGGAGTTGCTACCAAACCGCGGGAGATCTCATCGATAAGGCCTGGCTGTTGAACGAAAATGTCCATCTTGAAGAAACCGTCTCTCAATAGAATTGGTGGGTCGATCGGCTGATACTGTGCGCTCAGGCGAGGAATGTGAGGACGAAGCAGTGAGTGTCCAATGCGGAAGGCTGCCGCTGCGAATTCCGTCACGATCGCTGGGTTACACGTTGGGTTGTAGTCCTTATAGTATCCTTGCGGAAGAAGTTTCAGACCATACAGATTGACTGCGTTCCAGCTGAGAATACGCGGTAGGAACTCGTTGTAGGTGATGTGCTGATTTTGGGCAATGACGATCCGGCGCGCATGTTCGTACAGCTGATCCCCGTTCCAGTGTGGGTTGACTCCACGGAGTCCTTCGACGATGCGATTGTGTTCACGCATGAAAAGCGTATGAATAGTGGTGAGGCCTGGTTGTTCGGATGCCCGGGCGTCTCCAGCAGCGAAGCAGTAGCCACTAGGAGATTTACACTCTGGGTGAATCGGGGTCTGTGGTAGAAGCTCCTTTCCTCGGATGGGATGGATGGTGGAGTTCAGACGACCGGAAAATCCACGAAGTCCTTTGCCAACACAACCGTTCTCTCCGTAGATCATGGAAGCATCCAAGAATGCAGTGTTCTGATTAATTTGCTCGCGTGGTCCCAGTGCTTGCTGACCCGGCAACGATCGCATGAATGGGAAGCACAGACGTTCTCCGCTGGTGACGTTCAACTCCGGGTAGTAATGATCGCGCGGTGGCACCGGGAATGGATTGCATTCAGGATGAACGGTACGTGGCGAATCGCACGAACGGCAGCTCGGAATGGATTCATGGAAACCTTTGTGGATCGGCGTCATGGTGAGATCGTGATCAAGGATTTGAGCGTACTGCATAACCATGAGTGAGTAGCGTGTGTGAAGGTTTGAAATATCCGGATGAATCAGGGACGAAACAGTGCGTGGATTAGGCAGAGGATTTCCGGCGACAGAGATGCTACGTGGTTGTGAAATTCCGTCATCGTAAACCGCTGGCAATAGGCGGGCAAATGTGGTTAACGATTGGCCAAGATTGGGACTGCGGAGATTGTTGCAATGACCAGTTAGCGTTCGGAATGGAGTAGCTGTATCGCAAGGAGCATCCAGATTTTCGCACTGAGGTTCGAGGTTGATCGGAGAGATGGATCCCGTAATGAACTGGTTAACGTCGATTGTCTGTAGTGCGTTGCCAAAGTCATCTCCACCGAAGGCGGCTCCCAAGTTGTTGTCGAAAACTTGACGCTTGCGACGACGAAGCCTAGAATGCATCAATGCGGTTAGATTTGTGAATCGGTGGGGGTTTAAAATGAAAACTTACGAATGCAAGGTGCTCAAAATTTCGTTTGAAGCCAACTCGTACAGCAGCGAAGTATTGGCAATGATCAACGCATTCTTGTTAGCCTTACTGAAAGAAGCGGCAGTACCAGCTGGGGACTTGGCATCGATTCCACCCTCTGAAAATCGTAATATGAAGTTGATGAAATCAAATTTGATTGATATGCTAAGCCTCTAATACTTACGGCTGACCCAAGATTCGTACTCGAAGCGCTTCCTCTCGTTCAGCTTATCCTTTGCCTTGGCAATTGCTTGTTCGATTACGTCAATGTCCAGCTCGGCCAATTCCGGTGGCGGTTGGGTTTGTTCTTCTACGTCTTCGTCGACCTCTTCTTCTACCTCTGCACGCCACGGAGTAACGTCCATGCCGGCAAGCTGCTCGCAGCTCAAACGTGCATTTAGATAAGGATCCTCGCGGATGAAGGCCTTCGGTTGAGCCTTGGATACTCCCTTCGCCTCGCAGAGCAGTCCGGACAGTGTCACACGGCGAACAGCTTGCAATTGTGGCAGATTCAGCGACGACGGCGGCAGATCATTTTCGTACCAGAAGCGATCGCTGTTGCGTAGGTTGGCGAACTGGATGGCTAGCAGGCATGTCAACGTCGGGCCGAATACGGTTCCTAGTGTGGCAGTTTCCGATAAACCTCCAATCAGCAGGTCGATGTCTTCGGCGTCCCTAAAAGTGAGTTTTGTTTTTTTGTAATGAAATATGTCAATATGGTCAATCGTTCGCCAAACTTACTGATAGATGTTCTCCAGGGCCTTCCTTTTGTCGGGTGAAAGGCCGAAGTATTCCATATCGTCGAACGTCAATTTGGATCCGTAGGGAATTCCGAAGCGCTTCTCGCACAAATTCAGCGCCTTGTGGTAGGATGGCACTCCGTGGTCACGTCCACGTTGCAGGGCCAGAGAGATTGGAGTCCAAACGTCGTTGAAGGATGCGTGATCGGGAATGAAGGTTTGCAGCATAGACGGGCTGGAGATCAAGATTTCTGCCGAAGCGGATTCGTTGAACATGTCCGGTGGGAGCATGGTTAGGAAGGCGGGGATTGCTCCGACGGCGACTTCGTTGAAAACTCCCGCACGGTTGGACGACGAATAGCCATTGTAATGTTTACCGTGCTCGAGTCTGTGGAGGATAATAAGATTATGAAATTGTTGGTTGAAATTAAGCATTGTCAGGGAGATTTACCTTAGATCTGGGCTGCTTGCAATCTGGCTACCCAGTACGATTGGAAGGAATTCATTATAGGTGATGTGTTGAATTTGGGCTATGATCGCCCGACGCGACTCGTAGAACAGTGTTGTGTCACTCCATTCCTTGTTCAGTCTGGACATTTCATCAGCAATTCGGTTGTGTTCCTTCAGCAGAATCGTATGCAGGGCTCCGATAGCTCCCGGCTCGTTGCATCTCAGACAGGCCTTGATGTCGACCTTTCCGTTTGTGAATGTCCTAAGGGCAAGGATTTCCTTCTCCGTAGTTCCATACAATCCAGAACCATCCAGGAATCCGGACGCGGCATTCATCTGATTACGGTAGTCAAACTTGCAGGAATCAGGTTCCTTGGATGGTATCGATCGTTTGTATTCCTTGCAGCCTTCGCCAGTGCGGACGTAGCACTGGATGATTTCGTCGGTTGTGCCAGTGGAAGAACTATTTCGACAGCAGCGGAAACTGGAATGCGGTGATAGGATCTGAACCAGATCGTAGGCCAACAGTTGACCCCATGCAGGTAGCATCGCGGTGACATGTGGATGAACCGCTCCGATGGGGATCGATCGTTGTAGCTGGTCGATGATCACGTCCGGAGCGGGCAGGGCGTGCGAACCTACCGAAGTACGTGGTTTGATTTGGCCTGTAAGGAGATGTGGATTGTTAGAATTTGTACGAAAATCCCCTTAAAGGTTGTAGTTGTGTAACTCACCGTCGGCATAGTCTGGTTCCAGCAACCGCAGGAATGGATCGCCCCGGGCACCCCAATAGCGGTGGTTGAAGTTGTTGCACTCACCCGATGCCGACCGGAACTTGCTCGGTGGACATGGTAGCGCTACGGATGTCTTGCATTGGTTGCTCGCACCATTGTTGGACGCTGTTTTCTCAAGCAGGAGGGCAGCACGGGCCCGGTCCTTGAGGTCCGCTCCTTGTGTTGTACTTTGCAGGCTGACCAGCGTGACTAGACATATGCTGTGGAATGAAGAGACAGAGGAAGGGAGAGAGGGAGAGCTTTAGTTATCATAAAGAATTTGGAATCCGGTTAGGATCTATCAATATCGTTTATTTTGGTTTGTTTGTGTCAAACCAGAACAGGTTTCTCTCTAGAAAAGTTTTGCAAAGAATAGGGAATTTTGTGGCTTTATCCGTCTCTGGAAGCCGCAAATGAATCAGTCAAGCGTATTGTCAATTGTTAGGTGCTACTAATTTGAATATTTAATAATCAACCTCGGTGTATGTGTATGTGTGAGTGTGTGCATGCGCAAGGCAGGTATGTTCGCAGATGGATGCGGGTCACTCGAAGCTGACCGAAGATGAGACTTGATTTGTCACCACTGTTGAATTACCTTTAAACATCGTCGCCATTGGGAGCCGTCGTGGAGAACGTGATTCTCTCGAACCGATAAGGTTGAATCGTTAATTTTTCTGTTTGTCGACCTGTGCCTGTGTGATGCGAATGTGTTGTTTGAAAACTAAGCGGAATCCGGTTTTCCATATACTACCTGGAAGCGTACAAGCGTCCATCCGCACGATGAGAGTGATTGAGATGGTAAAGGTCAAAAAGTCTCCACTGGCCGTGCAGCACGCGCTGGGCCTTTTAGGTGATCATCTTCGGACGATTTTAGTGCTGTGGCCGTGGCGTCGAAAGTTGATTGGATCATTCTAAGAGTTTCAGAACCTAACATGGGAATCAGCTTTCCGAAGAATGCATCAAGCACGCTAGTACTGAGAAAACAGCTCACGTCCAGAGTGACAGAATGTATTGAATCGTGATCGATGACAGCGGTATAATTGTGGAGTGAGATGTCAATAAGATGCCTTGTACGTAGATACATGGTAGTATCGGTGGAATCTATTTTTTCGCAGGTATCTTAAAAGTTCAAACTGCTAAGTTAATAACGTTTCAACCTTATTCAGGTATTGTAACACATCATAAAATATGTTTTTACAAGTTCGATTGTCTCTTAATTCATGCACAGGTTTAGACTTCGATTGCTAGTTTGGGCCTTTTCGAATAGCTATTATCAGTTAGTTCAAAAAAATAACATCTTTAAGTCAGTTGCAGTGTTTCAATTGGACTTTACGCCAGCATTCTATTTTGAAGGGATGCTAAAATGATAATAGTGATCGAAGTCTGCATAGGCTTCTACCATGCCATTGACTGTTTTGAAATATTGGCATCATTCCGCTATGGAATATGTGTTTCGGTTCAGTTTGTCTAACCCTTAAACTTGTAATTACATGCTAATTTTAACCGTGTATTCGAATTTCCGCTAGACATAGAAATGATCGGCAGTTGCTTCCTGCTGCTTACAAAAATCCTGGAAGTGTTTCAAGGAGTCATCATCCTGACACAGTAGCTTCTTGGGCATCGCAGCATTTCGGCAAAAATGAATGGATTTATCAACAAGACTGAGCCGACTCATGGAGCCAAAAAGACTACTAGTCTTTGTAAACGCATTTTCCCAAACTTTTTAACGAAAGATGAATGGCCTTCTAACGCACCGGATTTGAATCCGATGAACTGTTTGGTATTGTCCATCTTGGAGTCAACAGTCTGCAGTACACTTCATAAATCACTAGAACATCTAAAATTGTCTCTTTTAAAGGTTTTGAGAACAAATATCTGTGGAAAAACTCGCGGCCATCGTGGATAACTCCCCGAAATGTTTGAAGGCATACATCTCAGCACGAGGGGGCCATTTTGGAATGAACAAATAAAACTTGTAATTTGCAAACATAATGCTATAACAAACAATAAAAATTAATTTTTCAATCCTACAATAAAAGATAGTTTCCACACAATTTTGTTGTACGAATGATATTCGTATTGATAAATTTACAAATACACAGTTAACATAATTTAAATTCACGATAGGTTTCCAAATATGCATTGTTATAAAAACCACTTGTAGTAGATAGTAAAAAATGAACCTCTTAACTCTAGAAGGTATTATGCACGAGGTTATCTGCAGCACTTCCCTGAAGCTCTCTGCAAAACTTCCCTGAACTGAAGTTCTCTGCAGAATTTCGAAGAATATCTCTGTAGAAAATCCCTGAAGTTCTCTGCAAAATATGCTTAAAGTGCTAAGCTAAACTTTCTGCGGAATTTTTCTGCAGGACTTTCCTGAAGCTCTCCTTTAAGTTTCCCTGAAGTTCTCTTAATAAATTCCCTAAAGTGCTTTGAAGAACTCCCCTGAAGTTCCCTAAAGCTCTCTACATTACTTTCCTGAAGTTCTCTGCTGAACTTCCCTGAATTTCTCTGAAGAATTTCGTGAAGTTTTCTGTAAAATTTCCGTGAATTGCTCTGCAGAATTTCCCTGAAATATTCTACAATATATTCAGAACTTCCCGAAGTTCTCTGAGGAATTTCCCTAAGGTTCACTGCAGAGCTTCCCTGAAGTTCTTTGCAGAACTTTTCTGACGTTCTCTGAAGAAATTTCCCGAAGTTCTCTGCAGAATTTCACTGAAGTTCTCTACACAATCTTCCTAAAGTTCTATAAAGTACTTCCCTGAAGTTTTCTGAGGATTTTCCCTAAAGTTCACTGCAGAGCTTCCCTGAAGTTCTCTACAGAACTTTTCTGAAGTTCTCTGAAAAATTTCCTGAATTTCGCTGTAGAATTTCCATGAATTTAGCTGCAGAATTTCCCTGAAATTTTCTACAAAATTATTCAGAAGATCTCTGTAGAACTTCCCTGAAGTTCTCTGCAGTACTTCCCTGAAGTGAACTGCAAAATTTCCTTGTAGTTTTCTGCAAAATTTCCTGAAGTTCTCTTTATGACTTTCCTGAAGCTCTCTGTTGAATTTCCTTGAAGCTCTCTGCAGAATTTCTCTTGAGTACTTTGAAGAACTTCCCTGAAATTCTCTACGCAATCACCCTAAAGTTCACTGCAGAGCTTACCTGAAGTTCTCTACAGAACTTTTCTGTATTTCTCTGAAGAACTTCCTGAAGTTTTCTGAAGAATTTCCGTAAATTTCTTTGCAAAATTTCCCTAAATTGGTATGCAGAATTTCCCTAAAATTTTGAAATATGTAGAACTTCCCTGACGTTCTCTGTGGAGTTTTCCTGAAGTGCTCTGCAGAATGTCTCTGGAGTTTTCTGAAGAATTTCTAAAGTTTTCAGCAGAACTTCCCTGAAATTCTCTGTAGAACTTACTTGAAATTCTCAGCTGAAATTCACTGAAGTTCTCTAAAAAATTTCCCTTAAGTTCTTTGAAGAACTTCCCTGAAATTCTCTGCAGAATTCCCCTGGAGGTTTTTGAAGAATTTTCTAAAGATCTCGGAAGAACTTTGCTGAAGTTTGCTGCAGATTTTCACTGAAGTTTTCAGCAGATCTTGCCTGAAATTCTTTGTAGAACTATTTTGAAATTCTCAGCAGAATTTCCCTGAACATCTCTGAAGAATTTCCTGAAGTTCTCTGATGATTTTCACTGAAGTTTCAGCAGAACTTCCCTGAACATCTCTGTAGAGCTTCCTTGAAATTCTCAGCAGAATTTCACTGAAGTTCTCTAAAGAATTTCCGTAAAGTTCTTTGAAGAACTTCCCTGAAATTCTCTGCTGAAGTTCCTTGGAGTTTTCTGAAGCATTTTCTTAAGATCTCTGAAGAACTATGCGAAGTTCGCTGCAGATTTCCACTAAAGTTTTCAGCAGAACTTCCCTGAAATTCTCTGTAGAACTTCCTTGAAATTCTCAGCAGAGCTTCCCTTAAGTTCTCTGCAGAATTTCCTGGAGTTCTCTGAAGAAGTCCTCTGAAGTTCTCTGCAGAATTTCACTGAAGTTCTCTGCATAATTTTTGTAAAGATCTTTGTAGAACTTCCCTGAAAATCTCTGTAGAACTTCTTTGAGGTCCTGTTTCATATAATTATTATGTTTATGTATTCTCCATACGTGAAGTAACGATTATGATGATGAAGAAAGAAATAAGTCTCTCTTCACCATGAGGCCCCAAGAGCTCTTGGGGGCCTCATGGTGATGAGAAGAATATTTCCTTCTACATCTTCCTATTTCTCGAGATGGGGCGTTTGGCATATGGACCTTTGGTATATGGATCTTTGGCCGAATTGACGTATGGCCAAATGGATGTTTGACCGAGTGGAAAGGAAGCTAGACGGAATGGGTCATTATTTTTAATAATCTTGAAGAAATATGCAGCTCTTTTGAAAGATATTTTTTTTTTGATACTTTGCACATGGGTCTTTTATGACGATACATATTCCTGTATCTGAAAGCAAACTTCTAAATCTTCAGAATCTTCTGAGCTTTACTGATCAATGAAATATCAACGAAATTAATGAAATATGATCAACGAAATATGATTGATCAGTAAAACTCCAAAGCGAAATTCCGATTCAAGCGCTTGACAGGTATAAAACTCTATGTGAGATTTTCCCTTCTTTAAAATTCGAGCCTTCTTGGTGTTTTATTGACTATTTACGAGTTGAGCACGGCAACCTTCGGAATAAAACCAGCTCCGTATTTGGCAACGCGTATGTTGAACCAACTGGCCATGGACGAAGGAGAACTGTACCCACTGGCAGTGAAGGCAATTATGGAGGATACGTGCATGGACGATGTCATCAGCGGTATCGATAACTTGGAGGAAGCCAGTGAGATGATAAGAAGCGGTGGCTTTCGCCTCAGAAAATGGGCATCCACATCTCCTGTACAGTACCTCCGACGTCTACCTAGCAATTCATCCGGCGGACGGTATCAATATTGATCCAGATCCGATGAAATACTCACTAAACGCAAGGTACTGTCGATCATCCTACGTTGTTTGATCCGGTAGGGTGTATCGGTACTACAATGACAGCTGCCAAGGTGTTCATGCAGCTTTCGTGGACATTGGAGGATGAAAAAGACAAGAAGTTTGATTGGGACCAGGCGTTACCTTCGAAGGTGCATGAGTCCCGGAAAAAACTTCATATCCAGCTACCCATACTTAACGAAATTCAAATCGACCGTTGCGTGATCATTTCCATCGCAGTGAAGGAAGGTTCTGAAAAGCCAATCCATCCCGTGACTGAAACTGTGTGGAGCATTACTCGCCACCAAGCTCTTCGAAAAGGTACGCCAAGCAACAAATCTACATATCCGCTGATACGGAAGGTAAAGGAAGAGGGTTTTCCGGATGAGCTTCGGGCCAGTTTGTTGAAGATCTCCACTTCGCTGGTATCACCCATACATTTAAGAGACCGGCATTTTAAGAGTTGGTGGACGTTTGAGTCATTCGGACGAGCCAGACCACACTAAACATCCCATGATTCTTCCAGCAAGACATCGGTGAACCATGCAGATCTTCGAGCATTATCATCTTCGGTTGCTTCACGCCTGTCCGCAACTTCTGCTCGGGACGGTTCGGCAACGCTACTGGCCTCTCGGAAGAAGCATGCAGGTTGTTCAGCAATGTCTACGATGCTTCAGGTTGAAGCTGTTCATGGGAGGGCTACCAATGTTGAGTCACGATTTTCGTCCGTTTTTTTTAACCCATCGTCCCAAAAATAATTTCTATAAAAGTGAAAATTGTATCTAAAAATCAATTTGAAAATGCATTACGCACACGTTCAGTTAACATCAACATCAACAGTGATGTGTTTCATAAGGCTGTGTAGTATAACTCATGTAGTTAGCATATCTAAAATGAAAATACAGGAGCTTCTAAGTGCTTTATCTTCGCGTTATTTTATCATCACTTTTGTATGGGTCCCATCTCATTGTTCAATTCTGGGCAATGAGAGAGCGGATTCACTTGCATAGGTGGGCGCTATAGAAGGCGATATTTATGATCGACCAATCGCTTTTAAGGTTTTTTTTTCCTTAATTTTCGTCAACTGTCACTCGTTTGCTGGCAGCATGAATGGAGTAAAGGAGATTTGAAGCGATGGCAAAACTATATCATCTCAAGATCAAAGTTTTATGATTCATTTCGGGCTCGAGATAGACAACCCAATGTATCGATTTGAGATATTTTGGCTCTAAGCATGTCTTCATACCATACCTCTGCTTTACTTTTTGAACATATGATTTTGACACACACAGAAACGTTGGGATTTTTCTCAATAATAGCTACCACCTTCTTGTTTATTTGATGGAAGCACACTTTCCGGTTTGTTACGCTTTCAAACTTCCGATCCACAGTCCAGCACTGGTCAATCGATCTACAAACACGGTACTTTTTGATAGTTTTAGTTGCATGGCAAGACCGCGTACTGACAACATCGGAGTTTGTTGCCGTTCGTTCAAAATACGTTTGCGCACATCCAGTTGATTCGACGCCATTCGTTCAAATGCAACAAGTATATAAACATGTTGTACCAAGAAATAAAGTGGAAAGCCTCAGCACACACTTGAAACGTTTTAGCAATCCATAAAAAAAAATCAAAAACTACACTGAAAGAAAAGTGTCCGAAATTTAACGTGGACAGTCATTAAATTGTATCTAACGGGTGGCAACCAAATAACGGGAATGATTTCAACACTTTTCTCTCATAACAATAATACTTTCAGAAAAATATCGCCTTATGTGTATGAATCCTTAAAATATTCAGAAAATTGTCACGTTTACTCCAAAATGTTCAGTTGTTTCAGTCGAAACAAGAAGTTCTCCGACGCGCATTGCACTGAACTTTCAGACGAACAAAGATCGTGGGAAAAAGTACATGGTGGACCAATTTAGGCGTGAACATGTTTCTTTAACCGTCATATACTTTGACAACCATGGCAGTAATCCTGAAGAAACGTATTTGCCCTGTAACGGAGATTATGGATAAGAAGACGATCGGATCGCTCCGAACTATGTTTAAAAACATAAATTCAGTGGACCAGCGGATGTGACCACTGAAGACTGAAAAAGGAGCGAATAGTTCGTCGAAAGAAAACCAGGAGCCGTATTTTGGATCTCGAAAAAAAGAACTTTTTCTCACAAGCGTTCGTACAAAAAGTCGTTCATTTTGAGATCCAAAATACGGCCCCAGATCCCCAGAGTACACGGACGATCAAATCAAAACTGTGACATCCCAGTGCTGCTGGATGATCCGACTATACGGTGGAAAGTCTTTCGTTCTGGTCGACGAAAACTACTTTCTCCTGTCCCAGTCCCAGATGCCCGGAAACGACTGTTTCTACACCTACAGGACAAATCTGCAACTTATCCGAAGGTTAAGTACAAAATCAAGCACAAGTTCGAACAAAAAGTGATGCTGTACATCGCAGATTTCGATTTCTAAGCCGTGGTTCAAACCAAGTGGGTTTGCCATCTACCACCAAGTCTACAAAACAGAGTGATTGCAGAAACAGAAACATCACTCGCATGTTTTAGTCGGAAATTATCACACTACACGAAGATAACGCCAAATTATATCATTTGTATCAAAAGACCGGAATCTGACGGCAGTTTACGGAGAGTCGTCCTACCGAGGATTTTTTGGTCTATTGAGCTCCATTGTATACAAGGGTAATTGGAAGGCCAAGGACGCGAATCAACTCATTAACAGCATCAACAGACGCATCCGGAAAAATGATGTTGCAACCTTGCAGCGGTCATTGTAATAAATAGAATTAAAGCTATGTTGTACTTGCGAATTCTGCTACAGGTTCTCTGGGGTTAAACATAAGACATTCAAACTCGTAGAATCGAATGTAAATATTTGCAAAGACTGATGTTGAGAAAAGTGAATGACGTTTAGTAAATAAGCGTACACTGAACCGAAGACTTGATGTATGAATCCAAATTAATTCGGTAAGGTCGAATTTGACATATTCCAGTTCGGTAAAAGGAATTCAGAAAACAGAGTCGTATTGAGGCAGGTAAATGAATTTGAGCAAAACGCAACAAAGCTGCGCTGGAATTCAAAAGAAAAGAATACAGTGGAAAAAAGGACAGCAACAAAATTGCATCATTCAGTGTTCGTATTACCAAGACGAAAACCGCGTCCCACGGTGTATTAAATCCTACAATTGGGAATACGACAGTAATCTTCTTCCATCAAGAAAGCTGCGCTGCATCATCAAACTAAAATAAATCAGATTGACCTGTACTTCTTTGTTGAATTTTCTTAGCTATTTTTTTCATTCCCGCTATATGGTGGCCACCCGTTGGTTTTTACATTTCAAAGCAACCGGGATTTGCTAATTGGAATTTAATCCGAAGATAATACCGGTTGGTGAAGATAGTTTGAAAAGTAATCTGATTTTCACGTAGTCTAGTATAAAAGGTATTTGATCATACCTTAAATACTGATTTTATAAACACGTTTCAGGTAAATACTTACATATTTTGTACTCAATCTGAACTTGAAATTTCGTGGAAAGTGCATATGGAACTTTCAAGATCGAATGGCCCTCGTGTTGCTTCTACAGAGGAAGCAGACGCTTCTATAAACACTCCTTGCCAGATCGCTTGCCAAATCATGCAGCATTATCACTAAAATCACTTTGTTTTCCCAATGAAAAACCACAATCACACTTTGTGAGTGACCTCAATAGCATCTTTACTGTTGGTTTAAATCGGTTCGAAACGGAAATCGCTCCTAATTTTCAAATATTTAACTTGACAGCTAATCGTTAACCAAAACGAGCCCTGCTGCTACCCAATCCTGTTATCCAAAATCCCAGTGATTTCTCGTGGAAGTGCAGTGGATTCCGCGGCTTCCAATAAAGCGAGTATCACGTCAACATATTTCTACCCTTTCCTTACTTGTCCTGCATTCAGGCGGGGTATTGCCTTAGTTTGGGATCACCAGATTTTACACATTGAAAATGTATGTCTAAGTTGGTTCTCTGTTTAATAACAGCTGCTCTGGCAACAACGAAGTAGCAACCTCGGGCGGTCAATCCTGCTCATGCTCATGCAAAATTTTTCAACGTTTAGCCATAACTGTTTCAAAAATGTTTGACCAAGTGATTGATTGTAATTAAATAATCAACAATTTTCTTCATAGAGTAAACATCACCAGCTCTATCATGGCATCATAGTAGAAGCTCCGGATTAAATTGCTTACCCAATCAAATCGAGCAATAACTCGATTGTACTTTCTCTTCATTACCTATCTATTCACCCAAGCAAACACCAAGCTCACGAAGTCCCATCACAACGAAGCGGACAGGCCCGTCCCGAAAGTAGCTCAATCCCAAACCAACAATTCCAGGCGCCAATTGATTGCATGTTATCACGATTTTCTACAGATCCGCCCGTCGTAGCTATCCTCCGCATTTCCATAGCACCGAATCGATCGGCAGTCTAAATATACTGTTTAAAATCGCACCCAAAATAGTAATAAAACAACAAAAATATATAGGTGCCGCATGTCGAAATGAAACCTGTTTGGGTGCTCCTTGCTTTGCTACTCCTGAACCCGCCGCGGATATTGCGCTTAATCTCCTCGCAGGCGGATGTCGCAGCGACTTGGAGGGACGCTAGTTGCGCCGCTGCTGCTGTTTGGCAATCGAATCGGAAGCTTTTCAGCGCACCGCAAAATTGTAAGACCACATTCAATAGCCGGTAAAATAAACAAGTGCCATAAACAGCGATTTGCGCCTGAAATGGGATGTTCAGCCAACCACCACACGCATAGTGAGAAAGACGAACGAGTCGAACGTTACCTCAGCTTTAGCCGGACAACGTGACACTAAAAGACTGCTCGGTATTACAGCATCACCACTTTCGCCACACAGGCGGTCTTCCATCATCCCACCCTTGGACCAGATACGCGGTTCCGATGAGGTAATCCTGAGCGGATCCTCTGTTCCTTATATCCTCTCAAAATTATGTGGATATTTATCAAGATTATACAATCGATTGGAATATTTGCGGGGATTTTAAAGATTGTGAGAGGTCTCTGGGGATGAGAGAGGAATGATTATAACATAATTTCTCTGACTTATGAAACTGAGTGACGGATCATAACGTACGTTGAAGGTGGCTTCATTTGCTTTCGTGGGTCTAGTGAAATGCGTCTCGTGACCGGAATTTGTCCTGTACAACTTCTTTAATGTTTAATGAAAGATCGTGTTAGCTTTTCCGAGTTGATATTTATTTCTCAAGTATTTTTAGCCCGGGAGTTGGAAGGAGATAGCTTTGTTGGGTTCCAGTGACCCATTTAGAGGTCACTTTCACAACAATCCCTGTGTAAACACAGTACAAACATCGAATGGATTGATAATGTTAATATACTTCCATCATCATTCCATCCTCAAGCGAGTATTTTGCAGTATCGTAAAAATTTATTTATTATCAGATAGATCTTGCTGGAGACGGTTGCTGATGTTCAATCATCATTTGGTATGGCAAGCCGTGCCCTGTGAAGCTAAAAGATGCCGTTTTGTCTCTACAGTAGGTAGTAGCGCTCCGCTTTCCGGAAAATATATTCATCTCGTCTTTCTCGAAAAGAAATTTAACTAAAAACCAAAACGACAATCACTGTAGAACAAAAAAAAACTTGACTGCTCTCGAAAACTCACCCGACCGCTGGCAGCGCTTGCTGCGATTATAAACATGTGATACGAATTGAGCTTAAACTAAACTGAAAGAAATATATATCAGGACAACCGAAAATTTGCAATTCTTTAAAATTGGGTTTATTTACGCAAAGCTTCTGTTTTTCAGTTTTGTGTGTTTAATGTCATCTCTCGTTTACTTCACAGTTTCAGTGATGACTGGTCTTTAAACGCAGGATATCGATTGTTTTCATCTGCTTAGGAAGAAATAGTTATAAGAACAAGCTGACTGTTTGACTGGCTTCGTAAGTTTTTAAACAAATATGACCATTGTTATAATATCACACTCATCAATTCAACCTATATCATGACCGAAAATTTTTGATTTTGATTTTTATTATTTGGTTTTCAGAAAATGCTGACATCGACCATTCTTTCAAAGTTTCAGCGCGAAGAAATTCAGGCCCGTAAAAATCGTAAAAATAGACTGACAATCCGTGATATCGCAAGCAGAATCGGAAGGAGCAAGACGGTCATACATAATTTCGTGAAATTGGGTGAGAAATATGCGACAACCAAGAGAAAAGGGCGTCCATCATCGGTTTCAGACTGCGCAAAACGTGAAATTAAGCAATTGGCAATCAATCGTATTTCTCCGGGTGATACCAGGAAGGAATTGGATCTTTCAGTGTCTAAACGTCAAGTGCAGCAAATTTTAAGCAGTGATAATAATATCAAATATGATAAAAGTGTGCCCGTTCCTCACTTATTGCCTCGACATCAAAAAGCAAGATTGGAATTTGCAGAAATGTTTCAATGCAGGGAAAAAGAGTGGAAAAATGTGGTGTGTTTTATTTTGACCATAATGAATTCTGAAAAGTATGAGCAGCTCTTGGACGAGGTTCCAAGAAGTTTTGAGATCCATGCAAAGATGGTGAAAGTATAAAAAGAATCTTCTCCTACATTTTCAACCGTTCTGTTACGGATATGGTTCAGAATGAAAAGCAAAGGTGACAAAGGTCTTAATCCAACTGAAAATTAGAATGAAGATAATTAAAAGAAGGTGTGTAGGGCGAGGCAGATGAGTACCCGACTTAAAGCTACTGTTACATCCTCCCTTCATTAAAAGAAAAATTAGTAAACCTTACATTACATAGTCATCATATTTGCTTGGTAATTTTCTCTCACGTTTAGGTCTGTTTGTTGTATCTGTGGTCTTCTTGATGGGGGTGCTATTCCGACTGCAAGTCCGACTGTCATTTCCACGCATCGGATGAGCTGATTGCATCACAGCGGGAGTTGTCACTTGGGAGGTTTCTTCGTTCATACCCATCGCAGTAGGTGATGGTGGTGTCGATGTGGGTGTATTACTGTCAGATTGTGAACATCCAAAAACAGGATCGAAAGGGCTTGTTGGTGGTTCTTTACGCGGCTTAATGTTCACTAAATCACTACGGTAGCAGGAACCATTTACATCCACCACATACGAGCGATCATTCAGCTTCTCGTGCACGATTGCTGGCGTCTATGATTTGCTGCTCTCCGGGTGAGTTTGGAAGTAAATCGGTGAACAGTAATATATCACCTTTTGTTTATTTTCTAGTATCCCTATGAATCGATGCAATGCCGCTCTGTTTGCTGGAACAGGGTAATGCTTGATGGACGAAATTTTAGTATAATCGGATAGAGGCGAATGAACTTTAAAAAATTTAAAGCCACTCTAACAAAAAAAAATTGTATAATCGGGCTGCAAGCCTTCGGTCGACAGAATATGTCCGTAAAACTTCACAGACGTTTCACAGAGTTTGAGTTTCAACTTGTTCAGTTTTATGTGGCTTTGCTCTAGGCGTGTGAGTAGCAGCTCCAGTTTAGCATTTGGGTCGCGAAGAGCGGCATCAAATGTTGAGGTTCAACCATATATAAGGAGATCGTCTGCCAGTCACTCTACGCCCTTCAGGCCCTATAATTACCTCTTGCAGTTTCGATTGGAATATTTCGGGAGCAAACAAAATACTGAAAGGAAGCCTGAGCCAACGGTAGCGTCCGAATGGGGTCCAAAATGAGATGAGCTTGCTACTTGACTCATCCAACACCACACATGACAGAAACCGTTACCGTGCATCCACCGTCGAAAATACCTTAGCTTGACCCAGCTCCGGTAGAATCTCATCCAAGGTAACTAACTGGAGGTTGGGTCTTTTCAACGCTTTGTTTAATGGAATAGGGTCCAAACAAATGCGACTGGATTCTGATTCCGCAGCACCACGCTTGACCACAAGAATATTACTCACCCATTCTGTGTGGTGGTACTCCCTGGTAATAATTCCGTCTTTCTGAAGTTGATCCAGTTCTGCTTTCAGCTTCGGCCGCAGAGAGATTGGGTGTAACGCTACTGTCAATTTCCAGGGTAACTCCGTCCATTTTGCCATAGCCATGAAAAACATTGCAGAACTTTTTGATTATCTTCTCAGCTTAAAGGGCGATACGGTCAAAATTTGGTCAGTATCAACTTGACGTATTTCTTTCAATTTTGCATTTAAAAACCTGAACACCCCTCATTTTGAAGGTGTGTGTGTGTAGACTGTTGCTCCTATTTTGATTTTGGAATTCACTCTTCAGTTGTCAAAATGCCG
The DNA here is from genome assembly GCA_034211315.2 of Aedes japonicus. Lineage (NCBI taxonomy): Eukaryota > Metazoa > Arthropoda > Insecta > Diptera > Culicidae > Aedes > Aedes japonicus. Next base: position 194,538 of record JASCZW010001096.1, on the reverse strand, counting down.
TCCAAGCAAGAAGAGCAGCGTATCAAAATTTTGCTCGCGCATCGCGAAAATCCGAGCTACTCGCAGGCAAAGTTGGCAAAATCGCTAAAAGTTGCCAAATCAACCGTTACAAATGTAATTAAAGTGTTTGGAGAACGTTTGTCGACAGCCAGGAAGTCTGGATCGGGGGAAATCGAAAACCGGAAGCCGCTGAGACGACAAAGAGAGTTGCCGGTAGTTTCAAGCGAAACCCTTAACCTATCTCTCCGAGATGCCGCAAATAAGCTGGGTGTATCGTCTACAACCGTGCATCGAGCCAAAAACGAGCCGGACTATCGACTTACAAGAAGGTAGTGACTCCAAATCGCGATGATAAACAAAATACGACGGCCAAGCGCGATCCCGGAGGCTGTACACGACGATGCTGACGAAGTTTGACTGCGTGGTAATGGACGACGAAACCTTCGTCAAAGCCGACTACAAGCAGCTTCCGGGACAGGAGTTTTATACGGCAAAAGGAGAGGGAAAGGTAGCAGATATTTTCAAGCACACGAAACTGTCAAAGTTCGCAAATAAATATCTGGTTTGGCAAGCCATCTGTACCTGTGGCTTGAAAAGCAGCATTTTCATAGCTTCCGGGACTGTCAACCAAGAAATTTACGTGAAAGAGTGTTTGAATAAACGTCTGCTGCCTTTCCTGAAGAAACACGGTTGTTCCGTACTGTTTTGGCCGGATTTGGCATCTTGCCATTACGGTAAAAAGGCCATGGAGTGGTACGCCGCCAACAACGTGCAGGTGGTTCCCAAGGACAAGAACCCTCCCAACACGCCAGAGCTCCGCCCAATTGAGAAATACTGGGCTATTGTCAAGCGGAACCTAAAGAAGACCAAAAAACTGCTAAGGACGAGCAGCAGTTCAAGGCAAACTGGCTTTCTGCGGCGAAGAAGGTGGACAAAGGTGGCTGTACAAAAATCTGATGGCAGGGGTCAAGCGTAAGGCCCGGCAATTCGGATTTGGAAAAGCGGAAGCCTAACTGAATATTTTTCCTGAATTTTATACTAATTGAACTTGAAAAAGAAATTTAATTTGATTTTTTAAATAAACGATTTCAACCGATTTACACGCGTTTTCCCTTGACCAAATTTTGACCGTATCAAACGAAACGAAAGCCCGTTGAGCCATGTGCTTATATTGATTTCACTCAGTGTAGTGCATATTCTTTCACGGGACCAAATCGACCTTGTTGACAGCTTACCAGTCCAGAATCATCTAGGAGTAGCGGCAGCTGGCCAAACCGGCCAAAAGATTTCGCCCCTATGATTGTGGAGGAACGGCACTTAGCAATAGCTTCATTGACAGCGTTAAATGCTGCCGTCTGGGTCAAACCCCAAGCCCAATTGTTATGACTTTCCATAGAGGCCTTTTTTATGTTGGTACTGAGATACAAAGCTAAGCCCAGGAATTCACGGATGAGCTTTCGCGTTTGCCTTTGCCATCGATGTGAATTCCCCGTTTATCCAGTTTGTGTCCGAGAAAGTCCTTACAGTTTTTATCGAATTCTCATTTGTCGGGGTTTAACGTCAGGTTATTTGTTCTTAGGACCTGCATAACCTGTGACACCGTTTTCCCGCAACTTGGCTAACGTTTTGTCAAAAACTAGAATGCCGTCTTTGTAGACGATAATGTTTGGGAAATCTTTCAGGATCCTCGTCATCTTTCGATGAAAGCGCAGTTCATCCCGAACATCAATCGTTAAAAACGCTACATCCCATCCTCCGATAGGAACGTCGTTAGTTCTCTGCAGTCTTGGTCCAATGCTACACGTTAGACAGGTCCAGTTTTGAAAATATCTTTGCCCAGTGGAGTTGACCTTCATTTCATCTATCGGTGGTAGTCAAAAGGATTCCCGCTTGATCGCTTTGTTAGCGATCCGCATATTGGCCAGCAAGCGGAAGTCCCACTGATCCACTCCATGTCATGTAGCCTTTTCCTAGCTGCCTCCCTGAAGGTGGTTGGGACGTTATAATATGCGTTTTTGTTGGTGGGAAGGTTTTATTGACACTGACCCTGACTTTCACCCTCGGCATCTATGGGAATCGAGTTTGTGAGTCGAGAATTCTCGCAAGCGTTTACATTTGCCCCAAACCTTCAGCTGCTTCATTTCAACTGCAGTTTTTTTCTGCCAAGCAATGAACGGCGTCCACCAGGAACCACAATGAAGTTGGCAATTATTGTGGGTTAGGGTAGTCTCATAGCATTCTAGCTCTGAATGAATGTTGAATTTGCATCGGCTCATTAGTAGCATCAGCATGCACCTTGAGAACCGTGCTGTTTCCTAACCACTTTATATTGGAATGACCCGAGTTTCTATCGATCATCAATCGTTCCTCATCGCAACCCCAAATGACCTTAACATTAGATCCTGAATCAATAAGGAATTTTACAATATCTATGTTTCATGGCCATATAGAACTACTGGTCTAAGTAATGTCTTGTAGATGGTAGTAGTTGTAGTTCGGCGAACTATGTTCGATCTTAGTGTCCTTCGGAGTCCAAAGTAGGCACGATTGCCAGCCATAATGCGCCTTTGTATCTCTCTGCTGGGGCCGTTATCGGTGGTCACCAATGAGCCCAGATACATGAATTCGTCTACTACCTCGATTTCATTACCGTCGATCTGAACTCGTGGTAGGAGGCTAACATTGTCTTCTCGTGAGCCACTTTCCTTCATGTATTTTGTTGTCAACGCTTTCCCTAGTAGCACACTTGTTGCCATTCGGTTGAGATAACATAAATATGACTTGCTAAGTTATAATCAGGTTATTACAACTAATTAAGACCGTACTGTGCTACTTGGGTTAATTGTTGAAGTACCAGGTTGTGTTGCGATTTCGTATGATTCATTACGCGCGGCTATTTGCATGATAAGGGGCGTATCATGACCGTACAGTCTAGCGTATCTTGGCCCTTTAGAAGCTGCAGTTGGATGATCCGCCGTGGTATAACCACAAAGTTGAGCCTGCTCCACCAATCGTGTGCGAAAACGGACAATCGGTTCACCATCCAGCTGTCGTATGTTCAAAAACAATTCGTACTCTACCGTTGGGTCAGTCGTTGATCCGAAGTAGCTGTCGATATTGCTTACGAATCGGCTGTAGCAGTCGTCTGCGTAGAGAGACGGGCGCAGATCCGCCGCTCCGATCATCTCTTGCCCATTGCTAGATAAAGCATCCTGTACATGTCCTTGGCTGGCGTTGCAGGATTCCGTACTGATTTCAAACGTATCCAAATAATACAAATATATCCAAATCTCGAATGAAATGGAACGTCTACAGCAGCCATGTTCCCCATAGTTTTGATAAAGCCGGCCTTTCGGAAAGACCTTGAGTTGTTTCCCGATTTACTTCGAGCTCAACAGTTGACCGACGGTCGAGCCATCTCGTCTCCCCGATCGAACGGTAAGTTGCCACCAACCGCAATCCAGTGCTTTCAATGCGACCGAATCCTTTCCAGTTTTCCGCTAACCACATTAAATTCGTCAGCCTGTTGCTCGATGAAATCGCCTTCGATTTCCAAAGGAGGCGGTTTCCTCTGGAGGAGCACGGACCTATCTTCCGAACTCGTGTTCAAAATCCATGTTCTACTACCAGAGTATGAAGTTCGAGTTCGACATTTGCATGGAGCAAAACAATAGAACCGAAGGGGTGTTAGTTTTTCGGCAGTGGACATTGCCAGAGATTACTCCTTTTCACGTTTTTATGCAAAAGCTAGATTTGTTTTTCAAATTTGATCGCACAAGAATAATCTTCCGGTGACGGACATTGCCGAGGCTATGTCATCTCTGTCAACAACCCGCCGTCATTGCATTTTTTCCTGTTTTGGGGATTTTTCACTTTTCGTTTTCTCTGGCAAGCGCGCTGCAGGGTGATTCCTCCCGAAAGAAATTGGAAAAAGAATGAGCCGAGCACGCTTACGACTCGGTATAGTGTGCCTACTGTGATCGATATATTCATAGTGATACCAACAATGACGACTTATATCCGGAGCAATTTGCGATTAGGGCGAACATGCAGAATGTAAACAAAAGGGAAATGATGATTGTAATATTGCAAGTAGAATTTCAAATATTAATTAACAAATTAACGAATAAATTCAAATACAATATAGCATACATACAGAGAACAAAGCTAGCTTCTGATTCATATATAATCCTGATGGAAATTCGTTCTTTATTCAATAAAATTTGCACATCTTTAATATTCGCCTGTCTATACTAGGATGTTTGATTACGCCATTTTCAATGTTGGCCCCACAAGCACTGGAAATAAAAGTATCGCCCCATACTATTCGCCGTTGTTTTGATTTTGATATCGGCTTCGCCTTTCACTTTTCGCCGTTGTTTTGATTTTTTGACAGTATCGCCTTTTACTTTGCGCCATGTTTATGTTTTGATTTAAATTACGTCTTTCACTTTATCAACAATAAATATGGCGTAAATCGCAGAGTTAATTGTTTTGATTAAGAAACAACTCTACGTGCTTTGCAAAAACAATATTTAATAATTAAAATTGCAAAACATTTTTTTATATTTTGCATGTACGCCCTAATCGCAAATTGCTCCGGATATAATTTTCCCAGAGTGAATCTGACTGCATAACCAAGTAACCACAAGCATTATATTATTGCACTTATTCAACCCAAAATCAACATCGGTAATGCGGGATCGCATCAATTCAACAGTTGTCAAGTAATAAAGCGTTATATAAGCTTGGAAAAGTAGTGATGCATTACCAATGCAATAATGCTACTTTAGCAAAGTCTTATGGCATTACAAAAGATATAGCATTAGTTTGATCTTAGTGGGCCCTTTTCAGCTTTAATCCAACTTCAATGATGTACTAGACGTAATACACATACCCTATATATGCATGCTATTACAGCCTCGTGGTTACTTGGGTACTTTGTCTGTAAACAACACGTTATTTTCGTGGCGCCGGGAAGCTGCTTAAAAAAGTTTGACGTATGTTTTGTCATCGATCAAAGTGCAATCGGATGTGTACTGGCTTTGTACAACTTGTATCCATCCTTGGCAAGGATGTTCCGCACCGTTTGAAAGGTGGTGTTTTACCTTCTGGCCAAATCTCGAATAGGAAAACCGACCCTCAACACCTTGCTGCGCAGCTGACGATCCGTGGTTCCAATTTTCCTTGTAGGTTTTGAACACTCGCCAAACTGTTGTTTTCGGCATCTTCGACACTTCAGCCAGCTTGGAACCAGAGCACTCCGTATTTCCCAGATGTTAATGCACATTTTGTTTTTTTTAGAGTTCCATTTGACATTATTTCTGAACGCGATCGACTACTTTGATCAAACTTGCATCAGTTGTTCTATATAAAAGTGTAAACCAACCACTGTCAACGATTTTCTATTCCCAACACTAGAGCCGTGCTAGTGGCGCGCGAGGGAAGTACCAATTAACTTTTAGCCAGCTTTTAGTTGAGCAAATTGTGATATCACTAGCACCAATTATTGTTTATGTAAAAACAAGAAAATTCAGACGTCCTTTTTCAACAAACTCTGCATTTGACTTACTTACCGATCAAAAACTTATATCATATGATCAATTGAGGTGAGCAACAAACCTGAAATAAGAAAAACAGTAGTTTAGTTTTATGCTTATGTGTATGTTTGAAGTTAACTCTTATTCTTAATATTCTTTCTCTGTAAATTTCGTAGAATGTCAATAAAATGGATGCTTTGAAAGCACATGACTAGCCGGAGCAGTAGACATATTTGGATGATGAAATTTGAATAACTCCCAACATCTGATTCGCCGAATCAAGCCCCATTCATACACTGCTAACGATCGAGCTGACATTGATCAATTTACGGCTTTGTCCCCATTCGAGGTATTACGTAAAACGCAACACTCCCCTATTACTCAGGTGCCCTGAATATCGCATCATTTCACTTTCTACCGGTTCGCCATATGCCAAAGTCGCTCCGGCAATCAATGTCACCAATCTGAATCTCCTTCTCGATGGCCCGGCCGGTCGGCTGGTTGTGGATGGCGCGTAACACCGAAACGATATTAAATAAATATTTATTATAAGACTTTCGACGTGTCCGCGAAAAGCAACTCTCGGCGAAGAGTGCGGCGGCGCTTTGGGGCTTGGCCACTGTTTGAATTCGTGGTCGTCGTCGTCGTCGTTGTCGTCTTCGTAACAAGCGAGCAATAATTCACATCGTTTCGTCTGTCCAACGAATGGCGGCTCAGACGCCCAAGAGAACCGACCCACTAACCTGCATGCTTTGGAATGTACGGCTGGCGGATAAACGCGGCGACCGGGCCTTTGGCGGGTTGCAATTTAACGATTCGTACACGCCATTCATCGCCCTCGTGTTCGTGTTTTGTTACGAGCGTTTCGTATCGAACGGGTTACGCGCCTGACGCCGTAACTGCCTCGATTATTAATACAACCTGCTAATTGTACTATACCCTGCACATCCAACTTTACGACAAACGGCAGCTGATGTTTACTAACTGAAGCCGGAACCGCGCCTACAAGTTCAGCTGTAGTAGAAAAGCATCTCATCCCGACGGCTGATGCTGTTGATGATGATGACGACGACGACGACCGAGACGACGAACCGAGCAGTTGCTGGAGGCGTGTTGAGTAACATTTCGTCACGTAATTGCGGGGAGATGATCCACTGAGTTGTCGTCTTTGATGGCGGCGTCGGCGTCGGCGGCGGTGGCGGCATAGATTTCGCGAAACTGATTCTCCCTCTTCAGGCTCTGCGGCTACCGCGCAATGTTAGCATCGTTTTGATTTGATCTTGAAATTGAACTCGACGCCACCGGCGGCAGAAAACGGGCATGTTGGCTCGAGTCGGAATTTGGATGCCTCACCGGATTGCACTGGTGGGAAAAAATCAATTCAATGTTTACAAACGTCCCGAACCGGTAGCAGAGCGGGCACCTTGTCGGCTAATGGCGTGTGGAGAACGTGATTCCTGGATTGGGTGAGTCGATGCCGGGAGTGATGAATGTTTTGCCAAGAAGGTCACTTGGTGTACGAGTTAAAGTTTTGATATCTTTTAAATGAAAAGGTGAAGGTCATATGGGGTCAAAGCTTTGCTAAAGACTAGGGTTGATTCGTTGTAACCTCTTCGAGCATTTGTGATTGTACATCTCACAAAACGAACATTGGTAACTTAAAAATGTGGGAGACTATGAAATCTGTGTTCAAAGTAGCTCATTAATTCGTTAGTCTATGAGATTTTTGGTCAAAAAATTTCAAAGTTTTATCAACGAATTTCAATAAATTCAATGAATTTCGTCAATGAATTTTGTTAATCTTTAATGTAAATAATTTTGAAATAATTTTCTCAGTTTTGAAATTATTGGGCGCTGCGTCCTAAAGGGTGTATTCGATAAAAATGGCACACACAAATTTACTCAACAAAATTTAACCGATTATCGGATTTTCTTGAAATTTTCAAGGAATGAAAAACTATCAACGAGTTATGATTAACAACATTTGTTTTATTCAATTACATCTCCTATCCCGAATGCCCACATCTTCCTTTGCTCTACACCCATCAAATTTTGTTCAACCGATTTACCCAGTATTTTTGTTGTTTTCACACAAATTCCTTTTAACTTCAGTGCTGTCGTAATAGTTTTGGGATGTTTGCAAAGTTCTGTCTTCATAATTAGGAAGAATATTTCAATCGGGTAAAGTTTCGGTGAATTTGGTGGGTTCATATCTTTTGGCAAAAATTAAGTCGAAGTCGAGCACTCGACACTGAAGAAGTCTGTAAGTAGCAGACGAAATAGGCCTATCTGTCAAAAGATAAGCTCATAGTGGAATTAAATGGAATTTGCTCGCGAATTCTAGCGAAAATTTAAAAAAGTGTTTCAAGGTTTAATTTTTTATTTTTTAAAAAGTGATCAAATGAAGTGTTAAATTTTAAATTCTCCTAGTTTTCCAATCAAAAAATTAAGCCCAACACGTTTCGAGCGTATTGGCTGGATGCTAGACCAGACCAGATCAGAGTTGATCCTTTGTGCTTCCTTCTGACAACAGATGCTGTCGGCCCCAGCTCATATATTGACGAGTGCGATATGTAGAGTCCAGATGGTGAAATCGTCTTGCTGGCATCGGTGGTTGTCACCACGTTGTGAAGAAATAGGCCGACGGAAATAAGCGAATCCTCCAGAACAACGTACTTAGGAATAGCAACGAAGTATTTTTGCACAGGAAGTTGATGGAAGTCGGCCTTGACGTAAGTTTCGTCATCCATCACGATGCAACACTATTTCGTGAGCAACTTCGTGTAAAGTTTCTGAGCAAACTAATGTTTTGCTTTTCATTCTAGTTTGGGGCTTTTTTCAACTTGTAAACGTGTAACCCAGTACACTTCATGGCTTTCTGCACGAAACCCACAGACTCCTTGGACTGTTTAGCGACATCTTGAAATTACATATTTGGCCGGTTCTTGAACTGTTGCATCACGTTCCTGGCCATTTTAATGTCCATGGGATCACTTTATGGCCACTCCCTTTCTTCCTCTTGCACTCAAACGTTCCTAGAAGGTTCTTATTGCACGAGCCATAGTTGTATTTGCAATTCCAAGCTTTTTAGCGATCCATCGCTAAATGAACTCTATGAACCCATACAATGCTTTTTTGTTACTGGAATCAACATTTTGATACCATTTACCAAAGCATGAGCCAAAGCACAGAGTAAAGCACACAGTAAAGCACTGTGCATTACTCTTTCTGTCTCTCGTGGTCGTGCTGCTACGAAATCTCTCGCACGTTCGTTTTGTGCGCTCAGTCTGAAACAGGAAACGCACACTTGAAATTGGGTGAAGCACTGGTCTATTTTGCACTGCTCTGTGGTTTTCGACAAACCCTGCTTCAACGTAAACGAAAACAGCTTCTTCATTTGCCCCAGTTGAAACATAAAAGAGTTGTATAACACGTTCTTTACTTTTACTAGAGTCCTAGACAAAATTGTCAAAAGGTCGAAAGTAACATTTGTAAACAATGACTATTAGCGTATTTTTCTGGAATCTGCTTGCTCCCACAAACAAAATAGCACCAGAGTTTGTCTGAGGTTAGGTATTGAGGTAAGCATTCGCAAAATCTCTAATAGATAACATCCTGTACAACGTATCGAAAAATTTGAACTACACACTTCCGTCACAACTAATAACAGTTCCCAACAATCTCCTGAGAAATTTTGATGTTTCTCGGCAAGCGCGTCGAGCTGGGAAATTCACTGGGAAGATAAATACTACACTAAAAAAATCAGATGATTGGGTGCGGCAGAAAATGCGAAAATGTTTAAACTTGAGTATTGGGTTAATTCGTGTAGCTAGTGACTAATTTCTGTCGAAAGTGTATTTTTTTATATTTACTTTCATGGTCGCGAAAGAAGTGATCACCAGTTTATTGCTCGCCCAGAAGAAGCCGAAAGAGATTGCCAAGGTGGTAGGGTGCCATTTGGCAACAGTTTACCGCATAAAAAAGTCCCTGCAGGATGGTCCTAAGCAGCGGAAGCTAGGAAGCGGACGTCCGCGCTTTGCACGCACGCCAAACGTGATCAAATCTTGAAAACTTGCAAAGGAAGCCAATATTTCAGAGCAATCCAGGCGGAGAATCATCAAAGAAGACCTGCATGCATCTTCCAGAGCCAGAGTGAAACGCCACTTGATTACGGACCGGGTCAAGGAACTCCGAGTGACTCGTTTCAAGAGATTGCTTTCCTTGTTGAAGAAGGAAAAAATGATAATCCTGTTCTCCGACGAAAAGCTCTTCAGCATCGATGCTGTGGCCAATAGCCGCACGGACTGGTTCATTTCACCGCAGAAAATGGACAACGTTCCGGAAAAGGGGAAATTCAAATTTCAAATCAAACATCCGGCTGGTGTCATGATGTTTGGCTTGATGGCGTTCAACGGTTTGCAAATGCCGCCTGTTATCGTTCATGCTGGAGTTAAATCAATACCGAAGCGTTTATCGGTATTTTCAAGGACCAAGTGCTTCCCTGGGTGAAAACCAACTTCACCGAGGACCAAAACGTTGTCCTACAGCAGGATGTGACACGTTCAATCGAACCCATCAATGGTTGAACGATAACATGAAGTTTTGGCCGAAGGATTTGTGGCCCCCTAGCAGTCCAGATCTTAATCCGTTGGATTATTCGATTTGGGCATATGTTGAAGCACGAGCCTGTAAAACATCACACCCTTATGTAAAAACCCTGAAGTCAACCATAACACGCACATGGCAGTCAATGTCGGAGGACTACGTCCGAAAGGCATGCTCTGGCTTCCGGCGTCGGCTCGAGAATGTTATTAATAAAAATGGAGGACACATTGAATAAATTTGTTTAAAAGGACTTCATAAAGATAACTGCACTCGAAAATGTTGATATTATTGCTATTGGGATTAAAAAAATAATAGAACAAATTTTCGCATCATTTTCTGCCGCACCCTGTAGATAACATCCTGTACAACGTATCGAAAAATGTGAACTACACCCTTCCGTCACAACTAATAACAGTTCTCAACAATCTCCTGAGAAATTTTGACGTTAGATAAATACTACACTAAAAAATATCAGATGGTTGTTTTATGTATTCCATAGTTAAATCCAGCGGCGATTGTAGTAACATGGATACCAACTCAAAAAGACACACATTCAGGGGTAATTGGGGTAAAATGGACCAATTAACGGGTCAGGCTAAGGCTGAAAATGGCACCATTCAGTTTCTCAGTGTTTTTCACGTACGATACGGTCCTTTTCATGTAGATAATTCAGCGGCGATATATGCATAAAAACTTAAAAACACACAAAGATAGGGTTAAATGGGGCAAGATGGACAGTTTCCCGATTTTGTAACTGAAAGAAAACAACACCATTCGATTTATTAGGCTTTTTCACGTCAGATGGGCTTTTTGCAGCCAAAAACTTTGGCCGCGACTGTAGCTGAAAGGGTACGAACAAGACAACCGCAAATTGAAGGGGAAATTGGGCAAAATGGGCACTTTCCGAGCTCAGAACTGAACGAAACCTGCATCATTCGATTGCCAAGAGTTTTTAATTTGAAATATGCTTCTACGCGGGCAAAACATTCAGCGGCGTTTTATAGTTATATGGGTGCCAACTCAAAAAGACACATTTTTAGAGGTAAATGGGCCGTTTCCCGGGCCCGGCGTAGAATGAAACCAGCACCATTCAATTTTTTGGCAAATTTCCCATAAGAAATGAAATATTTTAAGCGGCAAATCCTGCGGCGTCTCATCTGTGGAAATTTGCTCCCTTTTTTCCCGCTGTGCATCGGTAGGACGCCTCTGGATTGTCATTGTACACAGATAAAAAGAAACATTGAATTTTCTGCATTATATAATGCACATAAAGGGAATGCTAGATTTGGCAGAAAATAATGGGATGTTTTATGTAAATTTAAGCCTGTTGTATGAAAGATTGCAAACATTGTTGTATGGCGCATCAAAGACTACAACCAATTGTGTTGTTTACGCCTCCTTTGGCTGGGAATTAAACGTGGGGAAATTTTACGCGCTTATATAAATTTTTTTTTTCTGTGTAAGTGCACACATTTTTTTTCAAGAATGTATGAATAACTATGAAACTTGACAGATGTAAACATTACACTATGAAGATGATTTGTTCAAATTTTAAGTTAGAGAAGATTTTAAACAGAATACACACTTTATAACTTGTAACTTCGTCAAACAGTGAAAACAGTGCGGTAACTTTAGTATCTATAGCGGGATAGCATTCCATTCGTCTTTCATTCGCTGCGAGTCTTGCGACGAATGGAAGGCAAATGAAATGTAAGGCCTGTCCACGTTAAATTTCGGACACCAAAATAATAGCAACAAAAAAAAATTTCACATTATTCAACAAAACCGATTGTTTATTTTACAATAATAGAATTAAATCTACATTATAAACAGTTGATTAAGGTGTTAATCCTGCATTTCTGATACAGATTCTCGATACGGTATCCTGAGATACGCACGCCGTGTTGATTCTCCATCTTCTCTTGAAATCATCGGTACCATTTGCGTTCTTTTTAGTTTCGAAGAATTTCCGCTTAACTAGAGCCCAGTATTTCTCTATTGGGCGATGTTTTGGACAGTTTGGTGGATTGGCTGTTTTTGGCACGTATTTGACCTCTCGTACCTTATACCATTCCAGGTCGGATTTCGCATAGTGAAAAGAGGCCAAAGCAGGCCAAAACATAGCTGGAGAGTCGTGGCTTTTGATAAACGATAGAAACCGCTATTGCATACATTCTTTCTCGTAAACATCTTTATTGATAGTGCCGGTAGAGACGAAACTTTTTAGATCTTCGACCACAACTAATTATGGACTGCCAAATCAAATACTTCTTCGGAAGTTTGGACACCTTTTTTGTCCGGAAATGTTTGTCCATTATGATAGAAGAAAACGTTTGCAAAAAATTGGTGTGAAGCTCCTGAAGCTTCGACTTTTTGCAGTGAGAACTTGCTTGTTTTCACGGTTGGGCACTTTTTTCACTTTGTACGCCTTCAGTCCTTGCCACTGCTTCACTTTTTCTACGTGTGATTTTGATTACCCAAGTTTGCGAGCCACATTTTCACAAAAAGATTGGGATTGTTTTTCAATATCGGCTACCACCTTCTTGTCCATTTTTCAGGAGCATACTTTGGGATTTGTTCCACTTCCTACCTTCCGAGCTACAGCCAAGCGCTGGTCGAATAATTTGCAAACATAAAACACGGTACTTTTTCGTGGTTTTAGTTTCTTGGCAAGATTGAGTACCGATTAATACGGATCCGTGAATTAAACGTGGACAGGATCTATGGCGGTTTGTTCCTTTGCTTTCGTTTGCAGATTGTGATTTACCAAACACATAATTTTTCAACAAATAAGAGGTTACTTTTGGAAAGCCAAAAAGCATTTTAAAAACAAAGTACTTTGATACATTGAAAAAATATAACAGAAATTTTTATTTTGTTCATGGGATCAGTTACTGAAAAATATATAGTGCAAAATATATTTCGTTATTTCGAGACAAAAATGTGACAGAAAAAACGTGCAAAACAAAGAACCTTATGAATGTAATCATCAACATTGAAACTGACTTAATTGATAAACTACCTGTATGAATATTGCCATGCCACAATCTGTTTGACCTGAGCATCCACTGAGTTTACATTCTCGTCTTGGTTGTAATGGTTTTGGTCGTCAAATGCCTAATTTAGCTTATTAAAGGGTGCTTCGATCAAAATTTGGTCGACTTAAACTTGACGCACTTTCCTTTCATCGTGCAATACAAAATTTTGCACACCCTCATTTTGAATGATTGTTCGTGTCAGCATCATGCTCTATTTTGATTTTGAGGATTAGCACTTCAGTTATCAAAATGTCGTCGAAGGAAGAGAAGCAACGCATGAAAATTTTGCACGTGCATGGCGAAAATCCAAACTTCTCTCACGCCAAGTTGGCTAAATTGTTGAATGCCGCTAAATCAACTGTTACAAACATATTAAAAGTGTTCGGTGAACGTTTGTCGACAGCCAGTAAAGCTGGATCGGTGGGAAATCGAAAGCCGGAGGCCCCAGTGACGAGCAAAAGAGTTGCTGTTTCGAGCTGAACCACAACCTCTCCGTCCGAGATGTCGCAGCTGGGAGTGGCGCCTTCAACCGTGGATAGAGCTAAAAAACGAGCCGGACTGTCGACTTACAAGAACGTGGTGACTCCAAATCGCGACGATAAACAAAACACGTCGGCCAAAGCACGGTCGCGAAAGTTGTACACGACGATGCTGACGAAGTCTGATTGCGTGGTACAGGACGAGTGAAACTTACGTCAAAGCAGACTTAGTAAGGCTGCTTCCTGGTTATAAATTTTATACGGCAACCGGACGATGGACAGGTGGCAGATATTTTCAAGCACTAAACTGTCAAAGTTCGCGAAGAAATATCTGGTACCTGTGGCGTGATGAGCAACGATTACATTGCGACCGGAACCGTCGCACAGTGATTCCA